>VWZT01001851.1:76409-265336 GCA_013397055.1 Pachycephala philippinensis | reverse complement strand
CAAAAGAAACCCCCCAGAAACCCAACCACCCCACACCTCAGTTGCAAACAGCCCTTTAAAACTGCAGACAACAGGAGAAGATGAGAAATTGCCTGATGCAGTGGCAGGATCTTAAATATGGTTAGTATAGAACAGAATTAACATCTCTGTAGAATAACAGACATGTGAAGCATGGATTTCCAATCCTTCACACCTTTTGGTTGTGTTAGCACAAATAAATTAATAACTCCCCTGAACCTTTGCGGAACAAATAACCATAGTGCCTTTCAGCTTTTGAAATGTAAGCTCTGTGTGTTTTTAATGTTAGATGTTATACATGAAGGTTGGCTGAAATAGGTTTTTCTGCTTATGGAGTATTGTTCCCATATGAGGATTCAAGCTATGTACTCACAGCTGCTGCTCTCCAACATGGACTCTCAGTTCTACTAAAATCAATAGTTGGCACAGCAGGGTACTGTTGTATGGTGTGTAAATAAATGGGTGTCATTGTGTCTCACTTTTTTTTTTCCCTTTTCCCCTTTCAGATTTAGATTTGCTCTTTTTCAGGCATATATCAGCATGTGTTTGCAATGCAGGCAATTCGAAGCATAGCTGCTTAGGGAGAAAGAAGCTTTTCCCCCCTCCTTTTTATACTTCCCAATAGGATTTTTAAATAAACAACAATTGCATTAATTATATTAATTATCTCTTAACGATTTCGGGGGAGAAAACCCTCAAATAAAACAGAAACCCATTTTGCAAGTGTCAGCTTTATGACAAAAAGGAATTCACAGTCCCCCAGCAGACAGCTATCTTGCATACCAAGATGCAGGAAAAGTGTCATAGTAAGAGTGTCTTAGTTCTGTTACAACAATTTATCTTCCCTCTTTCCATAAGTCTTGCACCTATAGTTGAAAATATATGACAATTGTGGTTATGGGATGTAAGAGCTACAGATCTGCTTTTCAATAAACTGACTTTGAAGTTCTGTTTCATGCATTTTCTTTTTTATTCATGCATCTGGTCATATAGAGTGGTTTACTTTTTTTGGCTGCAGACTTGGCAGATACAAAATGCAGATGTTGTTCTTCTGACTTAAGCTGCTATTTTAAGCTTTTTGGCCAGCGGTTGGAAATTTTAGGTTCAGTTGTTTATTTGCTTATCATCAAAGTGGTTTTTGTCATATAATTCATATGCGAGTATTAGCTTTCTGTGTTTACTTTCAGAGTTTGAGATTAAGAGTATGGTCTCTTTTTTCCCCTTTACTTTTTTTTAAACCAGCATGCTCTTTTGATTAATAATACAGTAGAATATGTTATGCTTCAGAGAGCTTTTATTTGCAAAAAAAAAAAACCCAAAAAAACCTCAACCAAAAAACAGCCCAACCCTCACATTCTGCTGCAGTGCTTTCCCTTTAAGAAAACCATATCTCTCTCCAGATGCCTGCATCTCTTTGATACAAAAGGGTACACTAAGTTCCATCTATAAACAGAATCCGCTAATTAAGAGTAATTGCTTCGGAGATTGGTACAGACTATTCAGCATCAGATGCATGTTCCTCTCAGATATCCATTAGCCTCTAATAAGATAATGCAGATGTGCCAGTCTGTTTCCTGTTTCCTTCTATTGTACCTTTATTGCCGTATATGGACCAATGGGATGGGCTGAACAATAAGTGGATGTCCTTTTGCTCCCAGAGCCCTTCTCAAAGGAATGTTTGTTATTAGATTGCTTTTTCTGTTTAGTTTCACATCACTATGCTAATAAAGGAAACATAACACTCCAAAGGCTTTTTTTTTTTTTTTTTTTTTTTTNTTTTTTTTTTTTTTACTTCTGCCACGGTAACTAGTTTATTGTTTAATTAAATCTTGTTGGATAGCCATGAAAACAAAAATGCAACATCTCACAGTCAGTGAGAACTGGTGCAGAACGGAGTACGCCTCTTTATGAAATAAAAGTTTCCATGCATTTTTAAGAGTTTAAAGGCAGTGTGGTTATCGTGTTACTGGATCTGACTGATTTACACTTGAGTCGTGCTAAATCTGCTGAATTATTCAGTACTGCTGAATGCAACACCATCAGCCAGCATAATAGAAAGCATATGCATAATCAGGGATTTCAATACAAACTATACATTAAATACAGTAAGGGATCTCAAAACTTGACTTGTTTTGAAAACAGCATTAGAATATGTCTTGAAGCCACCTAATAAATAAGAACTGAACCAGCTCTGTCCCTTGGGAAAAATATGTAATATACTGTTGAAAGGTTTTATATGCAAAATTTTTCTGAAATTGTTTTTGTGGCTCTGAGAGGAGCAGCTTGCCTCTCCTGTCTTACTGCCCAAGCTGACCTCCCAGTCCAGAGGTTCCTGTTTTAGCCTAAGATTTAAGGGAGGGGCGGGGGGTTTGGCGTTGGCAGGAAAATGGGAAATGAACTTAGAAGAGACTTCCTCTGTGACCCTGGAAACTTCGGGGACAGCAATGCTGCAGACCGAGGGCTTGGAGAAGCAAATTCCCAAGCTCCCGGCTCTGTGCAGAACATGTCCTCGTGTTGGGGTGCCTCTCCTGCATTCCTGGTTCCGTCCCTCAGTTGTAAAGGAAGAGCAACAGCAGTTTGCTATGGCGGAAGGATGTAGGGATGGCAGATTTAGCTTAGAAGTTTTCTGGGTGCTACATCATGGATATCTTAAAATGACTGCTGAATTTCAAACATTACCATAGGTAGGGCAGAACTCCCCACTGACCTTTTCAGAAGGGAGGGAAGAAAAAAAAAAAGCAAAAACCCTGCTTTACTTGCAATGCTGACAACTTAATTCCCTGCCATGGATAGTGAGAGGGGAGGAAGAGGAATGTGGAGTTGGGGTGTTGTTGGCAAAAGGGAGGACAGAGCGTAACCTTCCTACTGATACAGAACAATTGGCCAAGCCTCCTGACTTGGCTTCTTGCCTGTCCAGCTGTTGATGTGCATCAAAGTCACCTGTAACAGCAAAGGGATTTTAGGAATTCAGATAAATCTTATACAAGTGAAAAATTCAGAAGGATGAGTTATGTTACAGTAATACCAAATATTGTTACCAAATGGAAGCTTAAAAGCAATATAATGAATGAGGCTCAATACATTTAATATATTTTAGGAGAACTGACAGATGTCTGAAGAGCAAAGCTGTTTTCTGTAGTCAAGCCTGTGCAAAATGCATAGGAAATTAAGAGACAATAAGGAAAGTTGGGTTACTGTTTATCCAGTAAAATTTTGAGCATGTATGTGAAAATTTGTAGTTTTAAATTTCTGCTCAGCTGTGCAAACACTGAGAAGAAATGTGGAAGAGACACATACACCTGCTGCATTAACTGCAGCTGATAAATATTCTGCTCTACACTAGAGCTACTGTAGCCTCCTTCCCCTGTGGCCATCTGCTTTATCACTGAAGTCAAGTCAATAAAAGGTCTGTAAAAACCAAAAAGGAGGAGGCATATGTTCTGTCAAAGAAGAGTCATTGGCCGCTGTTCAATGCAGAGTAGTGCACAGTGTGATCATCTCTTGGTGAACCTTCAAAGGAACTTTTCTGTATGATCCTTTTCCATACTGCTTGTACTAAGGGCCTTGTACTCATGAACAGTCACTAAGGAGAAGTCAATGGAAGAGGATTTTCGTCGTATGCTGAGGAGCTCCTCTGAAGTGCCTTGGTGACAGCCATTTTCTGAAAATTTTGTCTTCTGCCTCCAGGGCAGAAATCCGTGCTCTTGCATCACATGAATGGGTGGTGATCCACCATCAAGGTGACTCTGCAGTCAGTTTGGCTTGCTCCTTCTTGGTTAGTCCTCAGCTGTGGTAGCTGGCTCTTCCTGACCCATTTAGGGTAAGCTTGTCAGCTGTGGGGTATTTACCATAGCAAGTGACAGCAATGGAAAATCTCCTTCACAAAGCTGATATCTGTACAGTGTTTTGAGCTGTGGGACAGGTTTAGTTAGGCAAAAGAGATGTTTTCACCTCAGAATCACGGGCAGCCTAGACATCTGTGGCTGATGTGCAGTGCTAGGTCCTCATCAGTGAGTTCAGGGACATGAATGCGTCCATCTGGTGATACATGTGTGAAATGTGTCATGGGAGTTGTGCCATGGAACTAGTGTGAATGGGAACAACTGATTGTTGGGCTTTCTGTTCTGCAGCAATTTCTGCTTTGGGATGTCCTCTACTGTGCAGTGATGAAGGTGATGGGTCTGTAATCTCTGTTAGCAGAGCTGGTGACTTGAAGTTCCTTGGTAACCACAGAACATGAGTGGCATCTGCTCCTTTACAAGAAGCTGGAGTTGCTGATACGTAGATGTCTGCCTACAATTTTTGCTCCTTGACCATTGGATAGATGTTCAGCTGTGTGAACAACCTGGTGCTCTCAAGGGACGCTACTTGGAGTCAAGTGATACACTGTTTAGAGTATCACGCCTTTAGAAAGTAAATTTCTGAAGAACTCTGAAGAGGAATAAGTTCTGAAGGCTTATCTCCAGCACATCTATCTGCAGGAAATTTCTGGCCACAAGTGGTGAAAGGAAGGTGATTTTTGAGTAAGGCAAGAAAAACTTACTTTTGCATAGTAATTTCAGTTTATAATTATATCTCACGTAAAATTATAAGCAGGCAAAACTATAGGATTATAACCTACTTTTGGCACTGTAAATATGTGTATTTGTATACTGAGGAGCTATAACACTGCTGTGTTCTGTCATCACTGGCTCCATCACAGATCATGTTCCTTCAGTAATGAAGAAATGACTGAAGAGTTTTCCTGAATGCCTTTTTCCCCCTCTGTCCTGAAGGAGTTGCCTTTTTTCTGAATACTTTTCACTTAAATGTGACGTGGTTCTGGGAATGTTTTTAAGTTATGATGAGCTCTGCATTTTTCTGGCTAATAGGAATATAATTGAAGGTATTAGATAGTTTTATAAGATGAATTTTGTTTTCAAAGCCCTAAATCATTTAAAAATAGATTACCTTGTTCTGTGTTTAATTTAATGCACACATTTTTAGGGCTGGTATTCATCAGCATCCCTCTCCTTTTTTTTTGCAAACACTTAGAAGTGTGGTATTTTTGCCGGCTTTTGTGGAATTGCTTTATAAAACTTCATGTGTTCCTTTGATACTTGACTTTCCTTGTCTCTTAAGCTTTATAAAGCCTTAGCTAGGTAAAACAGGCACCAGCGATGGTTCATCTCATTTTGTGTTGTTAGTGATGTATTTTAGCTGCTGGGGCTCCCTCCAAAGATCTGCCTGGTTTTACTGGTCTCCAGGCAATGTGGTCCTTGAGCTCAGCTTGGCCAGCAGCTGTGCCTGAGCTTGCTATGTCCCCTTCTTCCAGCCTCATCTGTGCATACGTTTGCCTCCATTAGCATTAAAGGCATTTTGTGCATAATTTACACAGTTATCGAATACTTACAAGCTACATTTCAGTTATCCCCAAGCAGGCTGCACTCTGCAGAAGCTGCCGTCTGAAAACATGCACAGCTGGTAACCTTTGCTGGTATTCCACACAGAGCAGAAACACTCCGCTGCTCTCTGACAGGCAAACATATGCATCTGAGTTGGGTTTTTCCTTTTTTTCTCCTTGCTCATTTGAATTCTTATCGACAACTGGTGCACTGAGTAGCACTAGTGATAGTCAGTGTTGCGTTGTTGCAGTTTTCCTCCTCTGGCATCAGTTTTGCTTTGTGACCTTGACACATCATTTCACTGCTCCTTTATTTTCCCACCCAAAAATCCTCTTGCCTTTGGTTTCAGGCTATAATTTCAAAGAATTATGGATAAAAGTGCTGTATAGCGGTGGATGTGATTACTGCTCACTGACTGTGGCAGATGCAAGAGAGTAGTACATTGTCTCAGGAAACAAAGCTTTAGGCAGCCGTGGACTGCCTTACTTTTGGGTGGCTGAGTTTGCTCTGTGGCTCCTACTGTCTTCCTTTTACAGCATGTGTTGGAGGAGATGAGTAAACTCTTGGTGCAGGGTGATGCTCAGGAGTCAGCTGCAGCACTCACTGGCTTTTGCTTGGAGCACTGCATGAGTACCTACAGGAGCAGTGTTTGCAATACAGAGCAGTTGCAGCCTTCCCAGTACAGTATCTCTGAAGACACCAGTACTGAGTAGCACTGTTGCACCAGCAGGTTGATTCAGAGACCACCAGCCATTTGCTGTATGTAGACTTGAACTGCTGTGGTGGGAGCAATTTCATGGGTGAGAATATCACAAGACGTGTCCTGTTCCCAGCCTGAGGCTTTCAGTACACAGCCTGAAAAAATGAGGACCCCTTGAAAGGTGGCAGCCATTTGGGTGAAACATTGAGGAAGGTGTGTGTAGCTCTGGATGACCTCGAAGATGGTGGTCATGAGAGCAAGCAAGTTCCCTAGCACAGCACAGGAGCAGTGTATTGCAGTGTATTGAGTCATGTCACTCACACAGATTATGAAATAATGGATGTGTGCTTGTTCGGGCAGTCCCTCTACCCCTCAAAAAAACAAAAAGACAAAAAGAGAGAACAGTAAGAATCAGAAGGTGTCTCCTAATTGATAGTAAGATAAACTATTCCTTGTGAAAACAGTCATTGTTAAACCAATTACTGCTCTAACAGCCCAACCCAAAATCACCCTCAGACCCACGCCTAAGTGCCCTGCCTGAGCCATGGCAATGAGGGAAGTTGAGAGCCTCCTCAGTGCCACTTGTTCTGTAGCTTTTAGGGGAACACTGAAAGCTTTTATATACATGGAAATATTTTAGAAGTTCATTTTTTTTTCCTCCCCCAGCATCAAGATTTCAGGTAATTATCGATACGTTGGTTTTAAATCTGGCAGTTTTCACAACAAGACTACATCACACCAGAAACAGCTCTTGGTGTAGCAGATTGTGCAGAGAAATCAACTTAATGGGTGTTCTGCTGTTAGCTTTAGTAATAGGGTGAGAGTTTTACCCCTAGGTAAATATCAAGCTGATCTCATGGGATACTGATAAATAAATTGTAACTTAACAAAAGTAACAATGGGAAAAAATTCTTTTTCTATGTGCATATTTAAAATATATATCTATTATAATCAATATATTGTTTTCTTCCCCCAGACTTTGTCAGTACGCATCTGTAGAGAGCAACTGTGCTCCCAGGGAAACATTTGCATAAGCAACTGAACTGCACCCTGATACCAGAGTAAGAAGACTTTCTATCCACAGTCTGCAGAGCAAGAATGTCCTAGAAGACAGAACAGTAGGAAGCAGTGATGAAATATAGGATGGACCTGATCTAGTGAATTATCTTTTCATCATCACTCAATCCAGCTCGAGCTGTACCTTCAGGCTTGACAGCCCTCGTCATTCACAATTTGAGGTATCTAATTGTCTGGCCTGGAGTGATGCAACATAATATTTGTCCACTGTGAGGTGTTAACATGACAACCAGTAGCCGCACATGTCCAGTACCGGCCGTGAATGGACATATGACTCACTATCCAGCAGCACCATATCCCTTACTTTTTCCTCCAGTCATTGGTGGACTGTCACTACCTTCCCTCCATGGACTCCAGAGCCACCCACCAACTAGTGGATGCAGCACCCCATCACCTGCAAGTAAGTGCTTGGTATTAATACCTTTTATTGACCAGCTCTCCTCTAATAGAGACTGATCGTGTTCATTCTGAAATTATATCAAGAGTAATTGCAGTTGTTCATCTGTGATGTATTTTACTTGGGGAAAGAGCATGCATTTGTTTTGAAAGACCATTTTCACTTCCTCTTGTTTTTATAAAAATAAACAGGCAACTGTATGGCATAGGAAGGCTGTAGAAACCAAGAGTGAAAAAACCTGCTATGCATTTTGGTATATCCTGTGTTATTATATTAGCTGCAGAATCCAATGTTGCTTTTAAAGAAAAATTGATCTTTTTGTATTCATGAATGGCGATGGTTCCTCAGTATAGAATTCTCTTAAGTTGCAGTTATTAATACTGCTTTAGTTTTCTTCCATAAGTAACTGCTTTCTTCCTGTGCAGCTTCTGAAGAGCAGCCCAGTGGACAGCTGGCAGCTGTGAGCTGCCTGTGGCTCCAGAATGAGCCTTTGAGTCTGTGGTTGAGTTTCTGTTGTGGTTTAACCCCAGATAGCAACCAACAATCACACAGCCGCTTGCTCATATCCCCTTTCCCCCACAGTGGGATGAGGAAGAGTATCGGGGGGAAAAAAGGTAAAACCCATGGTTTGAGATAAGAACAAGTTAATAATTGAAATAAAATATAAGAATAGTTGTAATCAAAAGAGAGGTAACAAAAAGAGAGAGAGAAGTAAAACCCAGGAGAGACAAGAGATGCTCAGTACAGTTGCTCACCACCTGCTGACAGATGCCCAGCCAGTCCACGAACAGCCATCAACAGCTCCTGGCCAACTCGCTCCACTTTATGTACTGGAGATGGCATTTTACCTCATGGAATAGCCCTTGGGCCAGTTCAGGTCAGCTGTCCTGGCTGTGCTCCCTCCCAGCTCCTTGTGCACCTCCTCAGTGGCAGAGCATGGAAAACTGAAAAGCCCTTGACTTAAAGTAAACACTACTTGACACAGTGATGCTTTAGTTGCTGCTGTCAACATTATTCTCATACTCAATCCCCAAACCACAGCACTCTACCTGCTTCTGGGAAGAAAATTAACTCTCCCAGCCAAAACCAGGACAGTTCTACATGCAGCACTGCTGAGTGTATTAGCTGGGCAAGGCTTTTTCATTGCCTTATGAAAAGCATGCTTTCTGCTTGGTCTTGGTTTTATATATGTTTAAGTGGCTCCAAACAAAGCTGTCTCAGGTATAAACTTTTCAAGTAGGATCACTTAGACAAGATACATCTCTGGAGGTCTTTGCAGTGGGTGACTGATGTATTTATCACCCAGGAAACTCAGATGTATACAGCTTTGCAGATCAGTTTGTTGTTGAGGGTGTTTGTCTAAATATATTACTGTGGCTGTTGGATATGAGAAGCCTTGACTAAACAGCACATGGAACAATGCACTTTCTACTAAAGGAAAAGGAGACTTGTTATAGCAGTGTCCCTGATAGATCTTTCAACAGAAATCTCACAAAGTTTCAGCTCCAAACTTAAATGGGAAATCACAGGGAAGACAATACTTCTGAAGAGTAGAGCTGTATGTTTTGTGCTGCTTGATACTAATTCTGGCTTCATGTCTCACATACACATACTGGAATGCTGGGCAGTCTTGAAGTAAATTGGTGGGGGGTTTTTTTTGGTTTGGTTTTTTTTTTTTTCCCCATTTGTGTGGACAGTTTTCATCCAGTCACACATGCGAAGAAGTATAATCAGGTCAGGTTTTTATTTGCCCTATTCTACTGCAGGGTGTTTATCTGTATTGGAGATGAAAAAAAAAAACCAGCCAGAAGGTCTACACGTAACTTCAATTTTCCAATCCTGTCAGAAATTATCCCAGTTGATTATCAGGTTGCAATCCTGAATTTATCCTGCGCTACTTCAGGAATACTTGACTGTTGAAGAAATAGTTTTATTAGTAAATGGGAACATTTTCTGAGGCGTACGTTGGTAAATATCAAAATTATATGATCAGCAATGCAGAGTTTTTCTTTTCTATGAATTATTCCTGTGGAATTAAGACTGTGTTGCTCTGATGCATTATTAATGATTAATAAACCAGTCAGTGCTCAGCCTCTCAGAAAAGTAGTGCTTAGTATGAATTTCTGTCAATATGCAAAATAAGTGGCTACTTCTGAATCTTGAGGTTTGTGTCTTTATGCCCTGGTCCCAGCATTTTTAGGTCAGTATTTTTGCTGAGGTGCTTTGCAGCACTGGCTCTCTGTGACTGAGCACAAAAGCCTGGCAGCTGTTGTGCATAGCTCAGGGCAATAGTGTTTGCAAATACCAGCTAAAATTGGCAAGATAGGAAGGTGGATGACTTGAATGAGAATTTCTTTTAAGACACAGTCCACTGCAGAATGACTCTTCTGGTTTGTACTACTTTGTTTTCATAGCTGTAGTGTCAACACTCTGTAGACTTCTGATTCTGGAGCTCGAGGTTTCTATTGCTAGATTTGTAGAGATAGGTTCTTGGAAGCATGCAGGTTGAGCTTTGGGTTGTATTTCAGGGTTCTGTTCTTCATTGTAAATTTTGTTTGTTTGTTTGTTTGTTTTCCCAGTGAAGCCACCCATAAGCCAAAGTCAGCATGATTGATGGTCTCTATTAAAGTTAGAATTTATATTGTGTGGTGGAATAATATAGAACTCTCTTGCAAAGACCTGAAAAAATTAAAGTTTGGCCAAACCAGTGCTCTTTACGTGCTTAAAGCTGTTGCACTATTTGTCTTCCAGATTCTTTTCATTCATGTAAAATCCAATAGAAATTATTTTATATAACAGGAATGCTATAAAGATCTCTTTAATCTTTTTAAAACAATGCCATTCTACAGCTTTTGTTCAAAGTTAGCACCATTTGAGCTTTCGTATTAGTACCTTGTTTTATTTTGTTCTGTCTTGGTTTTAGACTTTTAATGATGGCAGAGTAACCTTATATCAAGTTGCATTAAGTTATCTTAATCTACAGTTGGGGTAGGTATCTCCAATCCCATTAAACAGACAACAGTACATCTTAGACACATGAATTGTGAGAGCACAAGGGGCTTACCATAAACGCTCAGGATGGAGTGATTTAGTTTCATTGATGTTAATAATGCTGTTGCCTCTGTGACCTGTGACTCGGCTTCTGTTTTTATACTGAGATACATAGTGCAAAATACTTAATAATTGGAGGTCTGGTCGCAGTGCTGGAGAGGTCAGAAGATGAAAAAACCCACTTTTATGGGTATGTGAAGGATGCATTAGCACCGAACGAGACCACGGTCAAGAGGATCGTTACTTTTGAGAAGTCCGATTGATTTACCTACAGCTGTATTACCCCGTGGAGCACAGAGCAGACATCTTCACTCCTGAGATCAGGTGGTGTGCAGGCTTCCCTGCCCACATTAATGAATGAGGAATTTCTTCTACACAGCAGAGATGGTTTCAGGAGATTACTGCTCAGCTCATTTAGAAATGGTGAGAGAAGGCAAAACTGGGGGCATTCTTGTGCTTTTCGGGTCCTGCACCAGCCTATCAAAGACCAAGAGAGTTCAGTTCTTTGCCAGACTGGGAGCAGCTATGGGAAATGGGCAAAAGTCCTGCAGAGACATGTTTGCAATAGGAAAATAAGCCAACACTTGTGAAATATTTGGGGGAGGAATAAATAAATATGGGCAAATATTGTTACTTGACATTTTATTAAGGTAAAAACACCTTAGGTTCAGGTGAGTAGCAGTCACACAGGCAGTTCTGGTATCTAAGTGACATTGCTCTCCATCAGCCCTGGAAGAAGGGCCAGGACCCATCTGGCCATCATGAGACCTAATGCTGCTGCCAGAGATCAGTGAGGCAACTGTCACAACATGAGGACACCAGCTTTAGAAGAGTTTACCTTCTTTATGAAATATCTGTTGTGGCTGTAACGGCACATTTTAATTTATAGAAAAGGATTAGTTATAAAAATTAGTCTTAGAAACCCCCCAAACTACAAGAAACACCCCTAACCAAGTGAATCACCACCTGAAATTTGAGAAGGAAGGTATATAAAAGCCACACAGATCACTGTAGTATATCCAGGGAGTTGAAAACTGGTGAAGAAAGTGCTGCCTTTATGTTACGGCTGATGGAACTGCGAGACACACAGCGATGTTGCAGTTTCACAAGCAAATCTCAGCATGGGGAAGATGAAGCCCTGCTGCTTGTTTGTAGAGTATCTTTGCAAGGCTGGTTCCTGCAACATTACTTCAGCAGAATGAGTTTTACAGAATTAGTCTAACATGGGTAGAGACCACTACATAACAAAGCCAGTTGGTGTGAGCTGGAGGAAGACGCTTAATCTGAGCTAATGCTGTGATGAAAGGAATCCCTGAGTGTATCCTAGATCAAATTAAAAAAGAGTCTGGACAATAACCACAGTGGGAGCGACTAAATAATAAAACACTTTGTTTGGCAATTGTTCCCTTTCTGCTTGGATTGAGCATCTGCTTGAACGAGGTGATTTGTGTAGCCCATGGCATTTGCTGGGAGCAACCCCATATTCTACCTCTAACCCCCACCCCACATTTTGGTCCTCAGGCTGCCAACATGAGCCTTTGAATCCTCGATATCCTCCCTTCCATTTATTGCAAGGGAGAACGAGGAGTAGCTTGGTAAGGGGACAGGGAAGAGCAGTCAGTCTGATTCAAGAATGTCCCAGAATTTGTGTAAACTTAGTAAGGTTGCTTCATCCAGATAGCTTGGAAAAAAGTAATCTGAATGTGTTATTTAGAGGACTGTTGGGATGCCATGGAGAAAATTCCATATTAAGGTCACTCATTGTATTTTAGCCAAGCTTTTCCATTCTTTTCTGTCTGGGGTGTTTTAAAAGTGTATTGTAAAGAATAAAGGACTTTATGTTCTGTTTTATGTAAGTCTTCGAAATATGAGAAAATGGATGGAAAGTCAGATCATCTGAGGAACTCGAAGAGGTAGACAAAGAAGTACCTATATGATTTCTGGGTTGTGCTACGTAAATACTAATTATTTTATTTAGTAGTCAGTATTACACATGAGGCATTTCAGACATGCTCAGGACAGGCAGATTGTTGTTTTGGGCATTGTTTTGTGCTGTAATTGTTTTTCCTTCCATTAATGCAATTATTTACTACTTGAACTTCATCTTAAAGATTGCTTGCTTCCCCCTCCCCCCCACCCTGAGAAACAGATTTTCCATTGGTATCATTAAAAAAGAACAGTTAAATCCAGTGTAACTGGTATAGTACTGAAGGATATTTTTGCCAGCCCCACCCGTTGCAGGAATTCATTTACTTTTCCAGTCCTGTTGTTAATCATTATATTGACACAGAAAGTCCTCCCAAAAGCACTCTTTGGCAGATTGCATTAAATATGAATAGCAGATATTCATTACGATGTGTTGCCCCCAAGAGAACTCTAAACTATCTGCACTACTCATGAGCAGGCAAATACACTAATTCTCCAGCTATTCAAATTATTTTCAAATAGTTTAGCGTGTCTCTAATAAAAACAAGAATGTCTCTGTTTCCCTTAATTACTCAGAAGGTCAAGGACTCCCACATCTCGCTTTACTTCACGAAATGGGGAATATTCCTGTTGGAGATTGGAGTATGGTTAGTACATGATGGATTTTCTTCCATTGGCATAGTTACTGAGGCAAGTGCTATCTGTAATGGACTGAAGGAAAAAAAAAACCCTCATCACTCTTTGGCTCTCTGCAATTGTCTAAAATAGTATTATAATAGTTATATTGAATTAGGAAAAATATACATGAATCAACCTTGTTTGATTATGTTGTTTGAGTTTTTTTCATACCTTCTAATCTTAGCGTAGTTGTCTCCCTTCTTCCAGTCTTGTCTCCCTGAGAAAGCTTGCTGTGTGGTCATTTACATGTATCTGCAATTAGCAGATGACTTTCAATGTACCTACTCAGTGCATGTGTTGTCCATCTTTCTTGGAAAGACAGAACATGTGTTTGCATTCAGAAAGAGGGGGATAAACAGAACATGAATCTCAGATTTCTTAGCCACAGCCAATGTTGCCTCATGCTGGCAAGTCTGAGGAGCATGATGATACCCTGCAGATACCATTTGTGACCCTGGAAACCACCGTTTCTTTTCAGTTCTTCCCTTTTGTCATGTTGTAGATTTTTTCCTGGTGGAGCTTTTTGTGCAGCTTGAAACCATCTATGCTTTGATTATTAAAACTGTGTTACATTGTCATTTTCAGATCCTAGTGGATCTGAAACTACGAAAAATTTAAACTTGCTTTTTCATGTTAGAGCTTCTTTTTCAGTATTGCCACTTTCAAATAAACCAGGAGATCCTCTCTACTCAGTGCAGCTGGTGACTCCTGCCACACCACTGCCCTGCCAGGGTGGGTCCTCAGCACCCTGTGGATGCAGTCCACTTCAGATTTTAGTGGGCAGCATGCTCATCTGTGAGAAATCAGTCTGGGTGTGTACGGACAGGAATTTGCTTCCTGGGAGGAAGCCAAATTTAGAAATTTTCTGCTCTGGCAGGGAAAGCGTGTGGTGCAATAATGGCATGTGCTCCATAATGGCTTCGTGCATCCCTTGTAGATGTGCCATAGTCTGAAGGAGCCTGGCGTTTGGAAGTCAAATAGGAGCTGTCAGAGAATTGCTCCTTCCCTCCTTTATGGGCCCCAAAGCAAGGAAATTCCCCAACAAAATGCCTTCTTACCTAAGGCTGGAAATATGTTTCCGCGGAGTATTGCAAATGACCTTTTCCTCTGCTCTGGCTCAACAAAAATAACACCCAGTAGCTCCCAGTATTGGGGATGTCAGGAATGAAGAGTGAAGGGCTTGTTGTCGTCCCCCATTGTTGGCGCATTCAGGGTGACTCCTCTGTTGCCCCTGCACCCAGTGATGGTGTGTTTGGTGTTGGTTCATCCATTGCATATGAAGCACCCACTACATGTTCAAAAGGAATGTAATGCCAGGCTTTGGGTTTGGCAAGATGGCAGCACCCAAAATTTTCAATGTCTGATATGTTTCTAATCCAAATTGATAGGTGCAGTCTTCTGAAATTGCTAGTAGTGTGATACAGTTCATGATACTAAAAGTGAACATGAGCTTTTGATATGCCAGCTTTTGATATGCCAACTTTCTGTCTGAAGGGGTGTGTTTAGCAGCTAATCATGTAATTTTAATTATGTGGAGAGTTTCCATTCAGTCATGTTGCCGTGTTAAAAAGGCAGGTCACTGTGTGGATTGGAGGGGATTTTGTAAATATCTTTTTTTGTGTATGGGTGTGAGCTAAAATGGGCTTTTTATTTTGCCTCAGTGCTGGCCTGGGTAAGGCTTTCCTCCTTTAGTCTACTTGAGTTGTTAGTTTGTGTTTACTATGGTTTTAGCAATATGTGGTGTTTAATTGGGAAGCCTTATTTAAGATTCGGACAGGGAGAGATTTTCTTCAGGAGAGATCAATTTATGGTTTTCCTCTGGTAGAATATCTTCCCCTTTTGCCTATTTAGGGAATATGGGGAACAAATTGTCTTATGTGGACTTTTCAGCTGTATCAATGACAACATGTTTCCCATTTAAAATGATAAATACCCACCCTATCTGATGAGCCCCGAAAGGGCAGGGAATCCTTTTTCCCTTCCTTTGTCCTTCAGCGCTCCGTTTCCTTTCTTACTGCCCAGAATAGGCCTACATCAGTAATATTCATAAATGATTTACAAAAGTAATTCCTGTGTAATAGCTTGGGACGTCAAGATTTTATGATGCTGCCAGATGTGCTATCAAACAAAATTATCTGGTTCAAAAAACTTGTGATAAATCTAGTCAGGGAAAATTCCCCAGGGCAGACTCACCCTCTACAAAAGTAACTATATCTCATAAAATTGTTAGATTTGCCTTTACCACATGTTTGAAATCAGACTTAAAGAAACAGTTTTATTCATGTCAAAACTTAGGTTTGGTATAAACTAACAAACAGGAAGGACTGGCCTTATGCAACAGAAGACTCTTTTCCTTTCAAAACACCACACGTGCTCAGAGGAAATGTCAGAGTAAATATCAGAAATATTCGGAAAACCAGAACCTGCATCCCTAAGATACTCGACTGTTTTGTCTAGATAATGCATTTTTAGAAAGTAGTTATACCCTAAATATAGTGAGTCTCACCAGGGTTGGGCTGCTGAGCTCGCGATTGCTGTATCTGAGTACTCTGAGGTTATGCAGTGAGCAACATGGCCAGCATCTTCCCTGTGTGTTTGATTCCTCATGGTCTGAGTCAGGGAAAGTGTATTGGTAGCAAGGTGTGTGTTTTGGCCAGGAGTTCGGGTTTTGAAAGAGGGGAAGTGCTGGAGATGCACTGGAAGTCCCTGTGTGGCCATGCCTCCATATTGGGGAAGGCTGGACAAAGGCAATGCATCCTTAGCTTAGCTCTGCAGTTTTATGGTGGTCCGTACTTCTCAGGAAAGCCCCCAAGGATGTTTAGGTGCCACCAAAAACAAACTTCACAGGCGTAAGTACTTCAGTTATGCCAGAGGAGCAAAAGGTTTTTAAGCATGATTTTCATCCCATAGTTCAAGGTGTTTGGGAGAGGGGCTGAAAGTCATTACTGACTGCTCGGAGCTTTTGGGGCAGAAGTGTTGAGTTCAGGTGATGAAGAGATTGGTTCAGCAGTTCTTGGGAGGCTGGAGCAGAAGAGGAGAGGTGGGTCTGGAGGCTTGTGATGTGCCATGTCTCTGGGGAATGCGCTTCTGCTTTTGGAGTGCTCTGAGATATCCATGGGATTGGTGTGCCACTAGACAACCCACTTGCTTATAGCTTCAGTTAAGATGGAAGTCAGGTAATTCATGCACTTAATAGGTGTGGACCTCCAGGTAGAGATTTGTCTTTGCTATTTTTCAGTGCTGAAGGCCAGTAAAATTTGATTTACCCTCAGCATTAGCTTTCCTGAACTTCATATGTTTCAATCAGAGACTTGCACTAAGGCTTTAACTTTTTTAAAGAAATGTGAACTGCAAGAAATTAAGATGGGCAGAAAAAACTCCAGGAATACTGTAAAAAACTCAGAAAAATACTTACCTCATCCTTTTAGGATGGATTTCCTAATCCTTTCTAGGGGTGGATTCAAACCCCAGCATGGCCACACAGCTCCTGTGAGTGCTGTGAAAACTCTGCCTGGTCACAACTGGAGATATTTTTTTTCTGTATGTGTGCAAAAATTATGTAGTTGCTTCTTAGAAATTAGGGCCTTGATCTCTCAGCTAGATCAGGAAGAGCAGATGGCATTCACTCTTTAAATTTAAGACCTAAGATGCTTTTGAAAAGCTGGTTTTTACTGCACATGTATTTTGATACTTGCAGTAATGTGGGGAATATAATTTCTGAGATAACATGGCGGGGCAAAATGTATGCTTATGCACTTCTCGTTTCTCAAAGTTAAAAGTTTTCAGGTGTGTTTTAAGGCTTCATAACACAACATACCTAACTAGAACCTTTTACAACCCGTGATGTTTTCTCCAGTCTATTTTTTTATATACCTAAAAGTTAGTTTCGATGAAGGAAATGCCAAAAGTCCTTTAAATACAGCTGTAATAGCATCACTTTTTCCTCTCTGTATTTAAAAATAAGAAGAAAGACATTCTTTACCAGTACTGAATACTCCAGGAAAGAAAGGTGGTGTCCTATGGCTGCTCTGTGCAGCCTGCAGCTGTTACCAGAGGTTCTGCCCAAAAACCTCTGGGCTCTAACAACCTCTGCAACTATATCTGAGGGAGAAAAAATTTGGCTCCCTTTTAGGATTGAAAGCATCCAAGCCAAAAGCTGGAGTGCTGTCCTCACAATCAGGTCCCTGTCAATGGAAAATGCAACGCAATTTCCTGTGCTCTCTGACTTCAGTTGGATACCATGGCCACCGTGGAACGCAGCGTCTGACAGGGGCAATACCTGCCCTTTTACAGCAGAGCCAGTGGAAATCCCCATTCTTTCTATCCTTATTCCCTTCTTATCCTCATTCCTTCCAGCCACCGAGTGATACTTGTTTGGGGGTAATGATCCTGTAGGGAGATGCACAGACGTTCATCTAGAGCCCTGAAACGAGGCCATGTTGTAAATCTGCGATCTTTGGAAGAATCCACGTGCATACCAGCACTACCTAAAAGCTATCAGCAAAGGCATTTGGTGGGAAGTGGAACTGTATCATGTAAAGAAATCTGTTTATTATATATTACTTTCACATAGCAATTCCAGGATCAAGAGTTCTGTTATTTGAGAAATTAAATCCTGCGAGAATCGTTAAAAGTACAGAAATAGTGATGTCATTACAAAATTAACTGGCTATAAACCCACAGGGTGACATGTCGGTTCGTAAAGGGAATAGCAAAACATAATGCAGGGCACATCTGCTGCTCCGATTCCTGCAGAACCATCAGCCTATTGGTATTTGCAGACCACTTGAAATTGAACATCTGTTAGAAGCACTCAAAAAAGCAGCAGGAGAACCTGTACACCTTGCAAAACACTTTGCTGTCAGTAACATCATAGTTTCAATAGTGTATTCTTACAAAAATTGTTACAAGTCCCCTTCAAGTCCTAGATCTTCCTGGCATTGTTTCCTAAATAGCGACAGCATGAGTAATAGAAAAAAATAACGTGGACTTTTCTAAAGACTTTCCTAACATTTTTATTACTTTTTATTTATGGTACCATTGCAACATACAGACTGCTATAGAGACTTCAAACAAAGACGGATATGATCTCTGTTCCAAGTAGCTTGGAATCAAGAAAAGGAAGATATATGAAGAGTAAGAGAAAAGGACATGGCTTCTGGGCCAAGTGAAGGAGGTGAAGAAAGGCTCGCATCCTAGAAAGGGAAAGCTGAGTTTGGGGCTTTAAAAAAAATGCTTGGATGCTTAGAAACAAGACAGCCTGTGGAGACTGATCTGCCTCTTGTGAAGACCAGCAATAAGATACTGCAGTGCATTCCACAAAACCTATGTGCATGGTCGACAGTCGATTAAGTATTGAAATTTAACTGCATCGTCTTAACTCTTACTCAGTCAGGATGACAGCGTGTTTCTCCAAGCTGCATGGTGTGGCAGAGTCCAACTAATTCGCAATTTTCTTCTGTTTAATGAAACCAGAAATATATTTAAGCCAGAGAGAGAAAGATTTCACTATTGATTAGCAGTGGTTGGTGTTGCAAAGTGACCTGACAGACATTTGGAAAGCATCAGCTGCCTCATGGCGCAGCAGCCAAGTATCTTGAAGCACAGTTTGCTCTCTTTCACTTTTATTACTTGCAGAAGAAGTGAACTCTGCCAGGGTGTTATTGGAAGGGATGTTTGCCATTTTAATATGTAATTACTCACACAAACTCGATGAAAACATGTTGCAATAGCTTTGATTTTTAAATAGGTAATGGTATTTACTTGTAATAAAAAATGAGAATCGTTTTAAATTATTTGGGAAAGTGAATTAAAGCATATAGCACAAGTCACAGAAAATGCCCAGTTTTATTCCATGAGTACCAAAGTATTGTTTTGGATATATATTCCCATTTCACTTCTTTTAGTAACCAAAGAATTTTTTACCTTGTTGTCCAAGGTGAAGCTGGAACCTTTCATAGGCAAAGAGAAGCCTAATTGAGGCAGTCCAACACTAGTGCAAGGATACGAAGAGTCACTGACGTGGGCAGTTCAAATGGGATTTCTGCCAAACCTTTGTCATCATTCTCAAGCACTCTGTGTGAGTGCCAGGGGTTTCTAATAGTGCTGAGAATTTTATGCAATGAACAACCCGGAATTAAAAAACCTAATGAAGTGTGCAAAGGAAGAGCATTAACACTAAACCCAGAGTGAGATATGTGCATTTTTTTTCTCCTGAGATGTTGTTTGGTAATCCATTTTTTAATCAGTTCTGCACCCATGGAACTTCTTTGACTGCCCAGAAGGCTCCACAGTTACAGTTTCAGTAAGAAAGCAATGAAGTGATCAGGAATATGTGGCCCTGTTTGGTAAACTTTGTCTCTTTTGGGCAGGGGGGAAGTAGTAGTGTTTCAGAGGGTGTTAATAAAATTGTTAAATCTGTTCTCCAACAGCTGCAAGGACTCTGGAGCTGGTGCCTCTCCTTTCTCATCAGAGGTACTGAGCACATTTTGGGGTCTAGCAGATTTCTTCTCTTTGGAGGAAAAGAGTAATTTTGGGGTCAGATCTGTTGTTCGAGGCTGGCAAAGTGGAGCTATATCACAGAAGGAATCCAATGCCTAAGGTCCCTTTCCTTACCTGAGCTTCAAGTCACAGTCCATCTGCCCATCACCCAGGAGCTCTCCCTTTTATCTGTTTCTTTACTTTCTTGTCCCTGCAAGTTGTCTGATTGTGTCTGGTTTTATTTAATTGATTTATGTGGTGTTTGTGTGCTTCTGTGCTTTTAATTCCATACATTTAATTACAGAAAATGTTTCTGCTCCCTCCTTCCTTGCTGGAGGAATTGCTTTGTATTTATTTCCGAAGTGGAAGGGTGGCATCTTCAGTGAGGTGTTGTGTTTGCAGTGAGAGGGATTCTTAGAAGGTTAGGCTGGTTCTTGGCAGCCAAGAAAAGGGGGACCACAGTCTGTGACAGGACTCATGCCTAGATGATGACACAGGAGCTGGCTCCTGGGTGTGAAACAACTTGTGAAAACGTGGGAGACAGTGAACAAATTCAATTTTTAAGTTTCTCTGAGATGACTCCAGCCAAGGGGTGCTCTTCTCCTGTGTCTGCTGAGCGCTGGTCATCCCACAAGGGTAATGAAGAAGGTGCTGGAGCCACGCTACTGAGTCACATCACCTTCAAGCTTCCAATTGCAAGATTGATGGTAAGCGTGTGTGGCGATTTGCAAAAAATGCTGATCCTTTTCAATTGGCTATCGGTCCGGAAAGTTGGGAACCATTGACCTAACGTATGTCTCTAAGGTAAGGGAGACCTATTTCCAAGGATTTGTGCTCAGGATCAGACATCAGCCTGCTAGGAGGAGCATGAAGAAAGGTTGCTGTCACAATGAAGTATCACTTCTTCTTAGAATGGACTACTTTTCCCTTATTTTTTCCCCAGAATGCTTACCGTGCCTGACCTGATTTCAGAATGTCTTGTATTTTACAAAACACAATAATACTTTGGATCAAAATTGTGTACTAGAATGGACATCACAGGGTGAAAGTGGCTCCAATCAGTTTCAGATCCAGCAAGGGGCAAATTTCTTTGTGATCCTGTTAATCACTTTAAACAAAATTGCTCCCCAAGTTGTTGGAATCATGTGTTCATCTCTGTAGTCATGTATGCCTATGCAGGAAGTGAATAAAATCCTGCTGCCTTGCTGGGTGGCTCTCTGCATGAACATCACTGACAAGATTGGGTCTGTCCATCTCAGTGTTCACTGTAGGTCTTTGCAGAATGACCTTGGTCTGGACGCCTGGGCCAGTATTTTTCTGTTCAGGAGGTGCATTGTTCAATAATTTTAGAAAATGTTAGTCTCAGTCAGCCCATGTAGTTTCTTTCCTAGTGAAAGGTTATTATTTTCTGTGCAGTGTTTGTGTTGCAGCAGAAGGTCTGGGACGATTGGGGGAAAAGGTTGAAAGAGGGCAGCCAGGGCTGCTAGAAGGATTGCTGGTGTTTCCGAGGGACAGAGGGAACAGCCTTCACCCGTGGCAGACATTTGTTATAGATTCCCTCTAAGATCAGGAAATGAGTACAGTCATCGCTTTGTAATTAACTGTGAGGGGAAAATCTCGGGAGATGGCTAAAACAGATTTGTCCACTTAGAGAAGGAACGCCGTGACTTAACAGGTGTATGGTGCCTGTACTGCACTACTTAGGAGTTCTTCAGGCTCGGCTGCAAACAAAATATTATCCGACTATAATAACATTGTGAACCCAAAGACCTTAACTGGTTTCATTATCAAGTGAGTGCCTGAGGGGAAATACACAGATGGAAAGGCATTCCTTTTCTTTGGTATAATTCTCTCATGCCAGAGAATTTATGGCCAGGACGTGGTTGGCCCTTGCATGGGCGACTGGTGGGGGAAATACATGAAGTCATTCTGGTCTTTTTTTTTTTTTGGTTGTTATCTTGTAGCCTGTTTAAGCGGTGAGTTTTCATTGCCATCCCCAAGCTTGGGGACAGCATGCTGCAAACTACAAGGTGGGGTTTGTGCTGGCCCCTTCTCTCTGCTGTGGACTTCGTTCTCTCTGTGGGAAACAGGGAAGGAACAGCCCTGCCCGGAAAACACAGTACCCTGCAGTACCCTGACAGGTGGATTCAGGCTACTCTAGGTCAGAGTGATGCTCAGCTGGCATTATCTTCTTAGAATTTAATTTATTGCAGGATGTGCTGGAGGGCTCATCAGAAGTGGTTCCCTAAAAGTGAAGGGGGTGTAAAGGGGGGTTGTTTTTGTTTGGGTGTTTTTGGGTGTTGGGTATTTTTGTTTTGTTTTGTTTTGGGTTTTTTTTTACTTTTTCTGGTGCAGATAGATCTTGGAAAGATCAGCTCTTTGTTTTGTATTTTCAGCTTCTGCTCTACTCGCTAGAGATAGCATCTACAAGGCAAAGCCCTATAGCTCAGGCAATCTGAAAGGCTACACATGAGGGGGCAAAAAAAGGGAAAGGAAGAGATATTAAGTCATCATTTAGCTAGCTGAGGTGTCTATACTCTTTTCCAGTTCGTGAGTTACCCTGTGGTTTCTCAATTATAGATGTCAGAAGAAAGGTATGAAAGCTACGTTTTTTAAATCTGTGACCACAGAGGCTGATGTTCCCTGGAGAGGAGTCTGGTCTGTCCATTCTGGAGAACCTGAAGATGAAGATGCAGAGCACATTAGTTGGTTGTCTAAAATACTGTTGTGTTTTTCAGAACTAAACAAATATAAAAAGATGGAAATTGCATGCACGATCCATGTTATATTTGTGAATGTGTGTGTGCGTGCACATTTAGACTTATTCGAGAACCCCAAAGGTATTGAAGCAAAAACTAAATAAATAATGAAGTTGTGGTTCAATTGTAAATGTTAATGTTTCTGTGAGAGACTGAAGAAGTTCTTTTATTATTCAAATTGGCTTGTTCCTTCCTTGTTTATTTACCAGTTTGCCCTCTTTTTGAACATTATATATGATTTCACGGTGAAGAGTTCACAAATCTTAAAATGTTGCCTTCTTGTCAGTGACACTGATCGTACTGCAAAGGTCTTTTTAGAATTTCATACAGATCAAATAGCTCTGTTTGTTAAAAAAGGTCAGAAAAAAGGTCACCAGAATCTTTCATTGTTGGCAAAACTACCTATTTTTTTTCTTAGTCTGGGTCATAAAAATAGCTGAACAGAACTGCTTTCACTGAATTTATTGATTAAAAACAAGCAACCACCCCCTTTCCCCAGCCTTCTTCCTCCTTCTAACAGACATCTGGCATGGAAAGTGTAAGCTAGGTATTTTTATCAAGGCTGTAAGCACCCAGAGTCTGCTATGATGGCTAGTGCAGGGAAGCATAAGAATAAGGAGCTTCAGCAGCTCTGCTTACAGCCACTTCTTCGTTTGAAGAAGATGTTTTGCACAGGTGTTAAAATGCGATGCCAAAGTACATCTTGATATTAGCATACTGTACACTGAAGCCTGTAATTAACTGCACCCACCTGTATGCTGGCATTTTTCTGACTCTTGCCATCCTTTAAGATGTGTGTATCTGAGGATCTAATCCATCTAAGCTTCTGGACACCCTGAACTACAAATGAAGTCAGAGAGCTGCAGGCGTACAGCTCCTGGCAGGATTATGCACCCAGTGAGCTATTGCTCTCATTATGTTGCACTGCAATATATCATCAGTGTGAAACATCATCCTAATGATGCATTAGTGTAATACATCATCAGGGGAGTCCCACCAGTAATGTATTACTCCAAGTATGGTGCTACTCAGTAAGAAAATCATCTCACAGTTCTTGTGTTGTTTCAGAACAGCATGAACGGAGGCAAAATATGTTGCTTAAGATTGATGCAGCTTCCCAATTTCATAGCTATGTTAATGGTGGGGGTACCTTCTGTATGCTCTGAGTTTGTGATTGTGTTTTCAGAGAGGTGTGTTTGGGCCATCTTTGGCTGCATTGCTCTTTGGAAGGAGCAGGAATTGATTCTTTAGATGGATGGTTGGAGGGCTTCAATAGGAAGCTGTAAATCTGCTGCCCGAGTGCCTGTTATATAGTTCCTGAGGATGGGGAGAGGGTTTATGATAACTTGGTGCCAAAATTTGCAATTTTAAGGATTTTTCTAATGTCACCCTGATACATCTTCCTGTTTCAGTCACATGGGCACATTTAAAAAGAATGTCTCACAAAAATTAAACCTCTCCGTTTCATGTGTCAACCCACTGATTTTCTTTGGTCTGCAAGATCCCATAGCAAAACAATCCTTCCCATGGGAGTTGTCTCAAGGGCAAGGTTTACTTCAGGGGGAGAAGCAATCAGGTGGTTTTCCTTTATGCTTTTGAATCACAGTTGTGATGCTGTGAGGTGCTCCATAGGATTGCAGCAGTCCCAAGGACTGCCAGATGGAGGAACATAGTCACCAGTGGTCCACCTAATATAATACAAGGACTGCACTACTCCAAATGAAAAATCTGTAGTAGGTTTGAAGGGAATATTAACTACAAAATAGTTCTGGAAGGTGCTTTTATACACAGCCAATGTTTTCTAGAATGATTTTTGGATGCATCAAGTTAACTGGTGCAAGCCAAGGAAACCTAAATGGATTCTGAACTTTAGTGTGCTTTTGAAGCTGCATTGCGTATTTTTGATGCTGAAATGCTGCACACGAGTTGTTTTTTTTAAAAAAAACTTCCTAGTCACAGAGAAACTTCATCAAAACCAAGGGATGATTCTAGACTAGGTTGAGCAAAATTTGGTTTCCCTTTGCTTTGCTTCTCATTCTTGTATTACCATATAACTGATCTGAGGATCATGATTGTGGCCTTCTTGTCAGTCACCCCTTTTTGTTTCCCTGTCATGCTCCCATAAGTTCTTTACCAACTGCTTTTCTCTGCCTACCCATGTCAGTAAGATACTATGACAGCATGGCTGTTTTTGCAGGAGCACCTACTGAGCCTTCTGTTACTGTAGGAAAATGGAGATTTTTTTTAATGCTGTACCTTGTTTCATTCATTCATGATGTTGCTGTCCTGGTGCAAAGTATGCACATATTGGTATAACACAAGGAGAGCTTTGCTGGTGTCATTCTTTTACTGGTTAAGCATTCTATGGGCTTATTTAGGCAGCAAAAACAGTATTCCAAGCCAAAAGAACTTCAGTTGTAACTTTCTTGAAGCCT
Source organism: Pachycephala philippinensis (assembly GCA_013397055.1). Taxonomy (NCBI): domain Eukaryota; kingdom Metazoa; phylum Chordata; class Aves; order Passeriformes; genus Pachycephala; species Pachycephala philippinensis. Next base: position 240,431 of record VWZT01001851.1, on the reverse strand, counting down.
TATTTGGGCAAAGTATGAATGGCCTTAAAAGACAGTAAGTAGTTTATTTCTTGAAGTGGTGCTAGGTTAAGATCATCATCACAAATCACATCATCCTCAACATCAGGGTCTCCCTCACTGCTGTAAGGAATGCAAACCTGTTCTTTTCAAGCTTCTGCTTGAGACTGGTTTAAGATCCCAGAATCCCAGTTCTCTCTCCAGGAGGATGGTGAGGCTGCCAGTGCAGCACAACTCTTTTGTGCTAATGCAGAAGCAGTGGAAGGAATAAACCTTTGCCTGTACATCAGGCATGGGCAGAAGAGTTTAAGTCTGGGGACTTTCTTCTTAGGGTCAGCACCATGTCTGTCTGATAATTGCTTTGGTTTTAAATAAAAATGAAGATCAGCCTTGTTGGCTGCATTAAATAAAGAAAATCAAATAAATACAAAAACGATGTATCGAAAAGCAGGAGTTGAAAGGCAGAGATCATTTAATGAGTTGATCTTTATGGTTTTTAAGGCTTTAAGGTTAAAATGACTTCTTTGTTTCCCTGCTGTTGTTTGAAGCCAACTTTTCTTTCCCAGCCTGCCTGAATTCAGCCCCAACAGTAAAACGTTTTCATCAACAAAAATTGAAAACATGATAAACTTAATTTTCTGATTTGGCTGCTGCTTAGGGTTTGTTTTTTACCTTAGAAGTACTCAGCTCATGTCTTGGAGCCTTCTTGTTAGAGAAACGCTGCCCTTCTCTCTGTATACAGAGAGTGTAATGAATCAAGAATTGCTGTAAATAATGTTTGCAGAGTGAAGTGTTTCTGGCAAATTCCCTCAGCTTATTGCATAGTCATATATGGCCGGTTATTGTGTTAATAGATTATTAAACTCTGCACATGCCCTTTAACCTTCTCTGAACTTTGTTCTTGTCTTTTAGAAGGAATTAACTAAATCCAAATTAGCGGTGGGCAGTCAGTCACCAGTCAGATGGGGTTTTTGACCTCACCGGTATGTCCTGTTGCATCGCACTGCGCTTTGTTCTTCCATCAGGCTGCACCGTGACTCAGGCATAAACATGACACGTCAGAAATATAACGTGATGTGACACGGCCAACAAAAATATCAGTTAAGGGTTCTGTGGATAGTTTCAATTCATTCAGTTCATGGGTTATTCGTTGTCCATTCATGTGTCGATAAAGGGTTCAGTAGTTTTCAGCTTGCTGGCTCTTAAATGAAAGGGAAAACAAAAAAAAAAAAGAAGCACCAAAGTGAAGAAAGAATAGCAAAGACCCTCATCCTTCAGCTGGGTTCCCCTGTGTTCAGTGCCCGGGCTTTGTGCTGTGGTTCCAGCTGGTAATATTTGGAACCTGTAAGTTAATTAGAAGGAGAAATTTCTGCAGCTAGCAATGTAGATATTCTGGGGAAAAAAAAACATTGCCCCAGGGGAGGAATGATATTTGAGCAGATTTATAGTGCTCTGAGTGTGCATATGAATGAGATGATGGCCGTCAATGTGGCTTGCTGCTGTGGGGAACTGTCAGCTTTGCTCGGGTGGAAGGCTATCTGTGGAGGGGAGCAGTGAGAATGATGGGAAAATAATGATAAAAATTAAATCGGTTTTAAAATGGGATTAAAAAATTCTTAAAGTATGTAAAAGCAGACTCTCTTTTTCCTCTGGAGGGGAAGGGAATAAGATAAACACCCCACCTAGACAAGCATCACTGATCAAGTCTGCTAAATATGGTGGTGGGGAGATCGCCATGCGACCAAGCCCCATGTCCCCCCTGCATATCAGTGAAAATCATCCAGACCAGAATTTGAAACATTCTGGTTTATTCTGCTCTGACAAAATGTGCTGCTGGTTTTGGTGCACATGGAAAGGTCATGGTGGTACAGGGCAGTGAGAGGGAGGCATTTGCTGAGGACCACAGCCAGGCCAAGCCAAGGAATGTGTTCCACCCTGGACTACATTTTAATAATAAGTCTGATATGCTCTACTGAAGCATCATTCCTCGCTGTGAGGGTGCTGTATGTGACTGACGCCCATGTGGGGCTGTGGTGCTGTCTCCCACCTCGCTGTGCGGGCTGGAACATGCTGGTGGCCAGCATCCTGAGAGGGGCGATGGATGGGTAGGGCAGGTTCATTAATTACCTTTCTTTGACAGAAGAATTGCATTTTCTGTGTAGATGCTGAGAGAATGTTAAGTGGGTCGGCCAGCAGTTTTAAGAATTGCTTTTGAATCACTCCTTTCACTTTTATCTTTCTCAGCTTGAATAAATCTCTAGAGGTTGCTAATTACAGCATGTTTTCTGTAGCACTGGAGTGGCACGCAGCACATTTTTAACCTTGCCTTCCACAGAGGTTTGGCTTTCCTTGGCGTGCATGTGGAGGAACAGTTGTGTGTTGCTAAACTCTGTCATTCAGAGGCCCTTCTGTTTTTAAATATTTCTCAGTGCAGCCTGCTGTCATTTACAGTGAGCCTTTATTGAGATCATTAAACGGAAAGTTTAAGATTAATTCCCTTTCAGGGCAAGAGGAGGAGGATAAATAACCAGTCCTGCTCAGTGTTCATTCTTAATGACTCCAGCACAGTGTGAAAGCGTAAACAGTTTTGACAAAAGGTGTAATTGATTGTTTGGGTTTGACTGATCACTCAAAAATGTAGCGTATCCTCATTCAGAAGGTGCTCTGTAAGGTAATGAATGTGATACTGTTAGAAAACAGGGTCTCGTGCTAAGCAAGGGCGCAGTTTCGTGCTGAGGCTCTGCTCGTGGCCAGGCTGGTGGCTGCTGGGAGCGCTGGTGCTGCTCCAGCCTCCTTTTTCTTGGGTGCCCCTCTCATCCTTGGGGAGCCAGTTCAGAGAACCAAACTGCTACCAGATGTGAGGAAGATTAAAAGTGAAACATTTTCTGCCAGTTTAGATCCCTAAATTGCTGTATCAATGGCCCAGGTCAGAATAACACTGAGGCTGGCATGAAGGGATTGGGATCTTGAAGCTGTGAGCTCAGGGAGGAGGAAGGTGGGACATGTTGTTCAGTGGTAAATGGCCAGTAGATGTGCAAGCTGAATTCCAGAGTGTGGTGGTGGGACACACTAACAGCGAAGGTAATGGTGGTGAGGTTATCCCTAGGCTTCCTGCATTCTCCAGCTGCCACCTCTAGTTTACTGGGAATGAAGATGAGAGCTTTAAAGACCACCTACTGTTTGCATCCTCTATGCCCTGTGGGCGTATTCATTCTGTTCACATCATGTCTAGATCTAACCTTGTCTTTTTCTGTCCCCTTTTCTTGTGTTAAGTTTTTCTAAATGCTTCTCTTTCATCCCTTAATGTGCTAGTCTTTATGCTGATTTCTGTGCCTCCATGATTTCCCTGTCAGAAGTGTGGGTGATAAGCAGATCAGCAGTATGTTAGAGATGAAATAACTTGTTTTTACATATCTGTGGAAGAGTGCTGCATATTCACAAAGGGACATGCAGCAATGAAAAGTGAAAAAATATGGGAGGGATGCATGGAGCACCAGTGAATGGAAACGCTTGAGAATGCAAGTATTAAATTCTAGCCATATGAAAACGTTCTGGGTGCATATAACAAACAGAAGGCTTGTATAATGCTCACGACCTTAGGATGTCTCTAGGAATATAGGAATGTTTGAAAAGCTGAAACTGGGCCAGCCCATTCATATTATTGCTTTGTAATGCCAGTTCTGACTCTCTTGGGCTTAACTAATCCTTTCCTCTCTCATCTCACAAAACCAGAAGTAGAACACCTGCAAGGGACCACAAAGAAAAATTGAACTGTTATCTGAGCAAGTCAATGGTACCCATTAATGTTTAGGTGATAGACTGAAAAGGGTATCTATCCTCTTGGATATCTTCTGGAGCTATCTTGTTTTTGCATGACTAAATAATATTTTACCTTATTTTGCCTATGTATTTTGTTTCTCAGAATATTTGTGAAATGAAGGGAGAAGCACTACTACTGTGGTGGCTGAGGGTAGTAGGTGATTAGACATGGGTTTGAGCGCCATCATGAAAGGTGGCCAAGGTCCTTGTGGTTGAACCAGGTGTGAAAAGCCCACTGGGTGACCAAAACCTGACTGTGTCTGTGGCTAGGTGATAACTCTTCTGACTTTCTGGATCCTTCCTGCCTAGGGAGTGCTGATGTCACTGCTTTGGAAGGCAAAATAAATTGCAGGGTTTTCATCAAAATGATTGCTCAATGATACAAATAAATTTTCTGGAAAAGCAAGTTGAGGGTAGAAACTGCTCTGAGCTTCCCCACCAGTCAGTGCACGCACATACATAGTTCTTGTCTTCATTATAGATAGGGATGGAATTCTATGGCTGAAGAGTATGTTTATGCCTTAGGCAGAGGATTGTTGAATAGCTGGGAAAGAAAGCTTTCCTGCTTATCGGAGGGACACTGTCAATGCCCTGCTGTTTGTAGCATCAGCACTTATGCCTGGTTAGCTGCTTCGTATCTTAGTGCACGTTGCTTTGTACTTCCCAGTGCTGCTGCCTCCTCCTCTTCATTCCTTCTGTCTTTCAGGTTCTGGGCCATGCAGTGTAGCTGGATAATAAGGCTGATATTAGAGGAGAAGGGGTGAGAAGTACAGTTTATCTATTTGTGTTTCCTTTTCCTTCATTGTGAGTTCCCACTCAAGTTTTTATTGCTGTGCACATCTGAGATTCTTTGTACAGATGATGCGAGGTGTCTCCAATTTCTCCTTCTCCATGACAAATTGAGACCTAGTCTTGGGTCTCAGACTTTTTTTTGTGTTGTTTTGTTCATTTGGTTGGCTTTATGTGTGTGTTTTCTTTTTTGTTTCTGGTTTTCAGAATATGGCAAAGTACCCAGAGGACAGATCTGTGTTTGCCCTTTTCTGAGTAATTTTCAGCTGGTCAACCTCCTTTTGGAAAAAGTGGGTGCCAGAAGTTTTTCGTGTGCCATAAATGCTTCACTAGCATCATTTACAGTCACAAGTATCAACTTCCTTCTCCAGTTTCCATATGTGAGAGGTGGTTTTCTCTGTGACTGGTTTGTGTGGTAATTATACGTTTAACTGGTCAGCCACGGCGGTCATAAATGCCTTTAAGTCATAGCTTTTCAAGTGCATCCTTTGCCCTTTGTGGGTAACCTATATTTTTTATTTGTGCATATGTGAACTTGAAATGAGATGATACTGGGAGGCTGGTCATTTGAGGCTGAGCCTCCTTTATCAATTATTGTGCTTCACTCTCTGGAACTGATCTGGTCTGATGTTCCCTTACTTAGTACTGTTTTTCAAAAGCCTTTGTTGGGGATATTGTTAATATTACTCACTTTATCCCCCAGTTACTGACAGAATTTGAGCAACACTGGACTGAGATCAAATCCATGTAAAATTGCCATAGAAATATCTGTAATTGCTGATAGCTTCCCATCTACAATTACTTTTTAGGGTAGATCTGCCGGCTTTTTAATCTATTTTCTTCTCTATTAATTACGTCCACTGATAATTTTTAATTGGAATGTCATGTAAAACTAATTGCAATGCCCGACAGTAGTTTTAAGTGTGTTATTTCCCCAGCAGTACTTCCAACCATACATGTAATGATACCAAGCTTATGCAATAAGACTGCTTTTCCATAATACTTTGCTGATTTTCATTAGTTATGTTACCAACCCTTAATTCTTCACTGATTGCATGTATAACAGCTTTTATGTTATTTTGCCCGAAATCAATACCAGGTTAGCTGATCTATAAATACCTAGCTCATCCTGACTGCCCTCTTAAAATACTGGCAGAAAATCAGCTTTTTCAGCTGGCTGCCACATCTCTTCCCTAGCATGGGAGACACGATGGGATCATGGACAAACTCCTACCATGTCCTGCTGCGCTGTCCCCATGAATGAAGTTTCAGCATAAGTCCTGGTTCATGTGCACCCCACAGGCTGGCTACAAGAAGTATATAAATCAGCAGGAAGCTATGGAAAGGAAAATGATCGTATAAAAATAAAAAAATTATTTTACACTGTCTCTACTATCAGTATGTCTGTGAAGTGGTGGTACCGATGCGCATGACAGTAACAATCATATGCTTGTGAGTGGCATGATGCTCTCAGTCTTATGAACCTGATGGCATTTCAAAAAATGCATGTGAAGCAAAGAGATAAGATTTTAGTATAGAAAGCATAGAGAACAACAGGTAAATGTCAGGTAGCCTTGCCCACTGGCTCCTCAATCACTGGGGAGCTCTTTGCTCTGAGGAGCAGATAGCAAAAATGGTATGTACGAGGTGGCACGGTAATGAGCACGCTTGCACATGGATAAACATAGAGTAATTTCCATGATGGAAGAGGAAAGATCTGGGAATAGAGATGAGAAAAATCTGTGGGCTTTGATGCCAGTACATTTCTGTATTTGGCTTGAGGAAAACTAGTGCAGAATTTGACACATTCTTTTAAGTTGATTGGAAATTTGTCTTCTTCCTTATTTTGAGAGCAGTTCTGAACTGGCCCATAATTGTCAAAGTGAAAAAAGGAAATCCTGTCTTCTCTGCTATTATGGCTTAAAGCACTTTTTCAATTAAATTATCATTAGGGTTACATCATGAAAGGTATCAACATAATCCGTTTAAGTAGATCTTATAAGGCTCTTTACTACCAAGAAAAATCTCCTGTCTTTCAGGTACCAAAGTTACAGGAATTAATCAATCATGGACTCCAGGGGAAAATTCAGCCTTGATGTAACTCAGTAGTAGGCATTCATTTATTTCATGCCTTGGCGTGTATCTTTGTGTGTGTGAGGATTTTATATTTGTATTATCACAGGACTTTTGTGCAGCTCTTGCATCAGGCTATTACAGCGAGCACAATAACCACTCTGTACACCAGCATTCCCTGCTATTTTGGTTTCTATTTGATGTCGTGTTTTCACTTTACCTGGGGAGTATTTTTGCCTGGAGGAAATGACTGAGAAAAGAGGCATAATTGAAAAGCCAGGAATCAAAGAAGCGATAAAAAATATTTCTAAGCACAGTGAATAATTAGGAATTAACTCACTGTGTCATAGCTGGAGAGTATTTATTGCATGTAATAGAAAATTTTCTCTGAGATAATACTAATTTTTTTGAGACCTTTGTGGGGCAATCAATCCTACCATATCTAGTCTGATTGCCTCAAATACATATGTTTTTATTTTCAGAGAACTTCAGTGTGGCGAGGCATACAATTGTCTCCGTGTTACAGCTGGGTAACTGAGGCATGGAGAAACTTATATTTAAAAAACATTGCCATTTAAATTGTGTTTGGAAGTCATTCCTGCTTGTGTGGGATTTCTCACTGGGAGAGAAGCTGGGAGCTTCACGAGGGTCTGCCAACGATTTTGAGATTTAAAGTCTTGTGAAGGAATAGACTTTCTCCCTTTTTTTTTCCCCCCTCTTTTTGCTTTCTTTTTCTCTTCTTGTTCCACCCTCCCAGTTGAAAATTGATCCACCTGCCAGTTGATAAGCTAGCACTCCTCTGTGAGAGGAAATACTGCCAAGCACTGCCCCATGACACAGGACAGTTCTCTAGCAGCTGACCCAAAATTTCCCAGTGAGGCTGGGGTGGGATCTATTGCCATTTTCATTCTATGCTGTTCCAGACATCATAAACATGTCTAATTTGCAAAGATTTGAGTATGTGAATGGAAGGCAGTTTCAGAGTATTGCTATTTATGTATCTGTTCCTTCAAAGGTTATCCATCACAAGTGAAGAGATTTTTGATAGACCTTATCTTTATGTAGAGTGCAAGTACAGTACGTTTTGGTACTTCCTGTATCATTTTTCAGAGAGGCAAACTGCACATGAAAGCCAAAACAAATCAAAACCTCTGTGATTTCCTGATATAAAGTAACATTTCCAATTTTAGAGGACAAATGTTTAATCAGTCTGCATCATGCAAAAATGGAAGAGGAAAGCTAGCATTTTTATCTTAGAAAATAGGTAGTGCTGGTTGTGACCTAGAGCTAAGACAAGGCTGCTTGTCCTACAGAAATAAAAACCCAAACAAAAACCTAGAAACCAACAGATTTTCAGTTGTGAGAGTACCATACCTCTGTGTTGTGTCGGAGCAGATTTTGCCTTAAAACAAGCGGTATTTTGAGTAAGTGTTCAAAACCACTAATTTGTAACTGTAAAGATTTTCAGTTTAAACGTCTGCCAAGTGATGGCATGTAGACTGGCTTTTAGAAGTGGGAGATTTGCTTTAATGTTATCAAGAATCTGCATCCCCCATGAGTTTCAAGTTGCTGTTATGGCATGATCTGGGTTTGGAACAAACTGCAGCTCCTTATTTTAGCATTTGTGTGATCTCTTGGCGTCTCTTCCTTCACTGTCCCAAACGTTGTAGTGCTTTCTGTCCAGACATCCAGGTCTTTCTCAACAGTGTCTCTTGAACTTGTATTTTAACCATTCTTTACATGAATGATGTCAAACCCTTGTGGTTTGCATATTTATCTGGGGAATTAAAAGGCAAGGGTGTTTGTGTAAGCAGGAGTCTGTTGGTGCCAGTGAGCATCCTCAGTGCTGCATGCATGGAATTCTGCCATGGCTCCCATCAAAGCTGCTAATGGAGACGAGCACGATGCCGTCAGCGGTTGGCGTGCTCCTTGTTCAAAATTCAGCTGTGTATTTATCTCTCAGAAACACTCAGGTCTTTTGTGAAACCGTGTAAGCTTAATTTCGAGCCTATAGCTGATCGTTTTCTCTGTTTGATGTGAGCTAGTCTCTTGAGGTGGCTGGCGTCCTGGAGTGAAGAGATGGAAGTGAGAGATCTGCTAAATCTGCTGTTGCTTAGCGTCTCTGCCTTTGATACTGTCTCCAGAGACTGCACTGATCTCTTCTTTTCAGTCAAGAGTCTACATCCTCGCTGGGGTTTTGATGGGAGATTCCTTTAAGGCATTTTGTACTGACAAGGTTATTTTTTCCATGCACATGCAGTAGAATTTCACAGAAACCTTCAAAGAAAGGGGTTTTTTTTCCGCTTTTGAACTCAGTTCACAGTTGCTTAGGTTCTTTGTAAAATTACCAAGAAATAAATTATATGAGCGGCTTAATTAACAGTAAGTTAAGATGAAAGATGCCTGTTGTTTTTCTTATGGTTACACCTCTTTTTTCATAGATATCTGTGGATGTTGAAAAGTAGCAGCTAGTAGGGCTGGCTGGTTTTTTTTGCTGAACACAACCCCTAGTGAGCACTGGCATTAGGCATTTGGTTTGTACATTATAAGAAGAACCTGTGTGTTGCACAGAATTGCTGTATTTGCAGACTTCTGCCTGTGCCTGTGGATGAGGTCATAGGTGTTGAAAATGCTCATAAAGATTTTTCTTTTGACCCAACAGTTTTAGAATAATACTTTGTTGCAAGCCTGGGGAAATGCTGTTTTGAGGGATTTTTCCTCCTTTTTGCAAGAAAGGTTTTCCTTCTTTAAAAAAAAAAAAAAAAAGACAAATTGAAGATGTGAGAAATCTCTATTGACTGCTTTTCAGCTAGTATCCTAACAAGAAAGGCTTGCAGCATCTTGGTCATGTGTAGGTTGCTTGTCTTTTAAGGAAAATCTCAGTGGTGTTGCCTGAAGTAAAACTGGTTCATGATTTCATTGAAAGATTATTCTGCGATTTGGTTTGACACCCAGTGGAGTTGTTCCGAAGAACAACTTTTGTGATTTTCCCTTGTAAAATATTCTATTAGAGATTTTAACAGCAACAAAAATATACTGAAGAGATTATTCTGTTTTGTGCTGAATTTCCTTAATTTTCGAGTTGTTCTCTAAGCTGTACCTGTGTGTACCACGTGGCCAAGCAGGGCTGCTGATTCAGCTGTAGGCACAAAGGAGAAGTGCATAATCCAGCGTTATGTTTGCTCCGTGTTGATGAATTGCATTTCAGGGTCTGCAGCTATGGATAACTGCATGACAGTCAGATCTATCCACAACAAAGCCAGGTCTTCTGGCTTTTCCACAGGGAAATGCTGAGAAGTTTGAGTGGGAGCAGCTAGAAGAATAGGCTGCAGCAATACAGCCCCTCCATCCTTGTTACGGGAATTATCTCTGAAGTATGGTGCACTGATTTCCATTTGCTGTAGTTATTAAATATTCAAAACAGGGGATTAGGGATATCATGGAAGTGCAGACAGATCCCTCTAATGATAGTATGACTGTCAGGAGCATGCCAGTATGTGTCAGAGAGAAATTGCAATCCAGGCTATTTAGATCTGTGATAAGATCTTATTCTAGTGCCATTATAAAGTCTTGTGTTAATTGAGCAAATCTCTTTTGAAGTTGTTTCATTTCCCTCATTATGTGCCAGAGCAAATAATGGCTATTCTAATGTGCTAATTACATTTTGATGTAATTTATTTATTGAATTTATTGATCTACCTTTTATTTAGAGAAGACAATCCAAACAAGATGCTGCAGTATGTTTTGTGGAGGCGCGTGGCAAGGCATGCCCACAGTTTGGTACATCCATGGCCATGGAGAAGTTGCTCCGCCTGGGGTTTCGTTTCAGACTAGCTCAGAGTAGTAATGCAGATGAGTACATTAATCTCCTTAACTATTCAAAAATGAAAGACCAGGTACGATAACTTATTATTTATTGCTCTTCCAACATGTCTGTTCCATAAGATTCGCCATTAAAATTAAAATATAGGCGCTGTAACGGCGGGTTTAAGAGAGTCTATGGCTTTGCTGTTCAGTGCTGGAACATTTGTCACTGTCATTCCAGCAGGTTTCCTGCCACACTGGTGTTCTCCACCAATGGAGCGGCAGAGGGTTTGCACCAAAAGGATGCCTGTGGTTGCTTAGAAGGACCCAAGGGCAGGGTCAGGCAGGCAGGCAGGGAAGGTGTGGTGTTGGTGAGCCACTGACAGCTGGAAAAGGCAGCAGGCACAGTTCGTTCTTGCTGTACAGTAGCTCCACTGAAACAAATGGGAGCGGTTGTTTCGGTGCATAAATACATTCCTGCATTCCCTCCCCTCCCTCTTTTTTTTTTTTTGTTTTTTACAGTAAACAGCTGCCATTTATTCTTAAGATCTTGCAGAGGAAGAAGCCACTGCATGAAGCCACTGCTTTGTGCAGCAGTGAAACCAGAATTAGGTGCGTAGGCATTTTAATAGCTACCCATCCCTCCAGAATGCTTTTGTGTGTAATAAACTTTTACTAGGAGGAGGACAATAATGACTATTCATCGCGTGGCATAACTTCATTTTCATGTTTATTACAGGTTTAGCCCTAATCTTTCATTACATACTTAAGCAAAATTATCCTTAAGATTCTTGGAAACAAATCAAGAAACTCAAGGTAGACCCTGTAGTAGATGTCTCTGCCCATTCTACGCTGTAATGTAACTCTCCTGACGATTGATTGATTTATTTCACTGCACATGAATGTGCCAAATCCTATCAAGCCACACTGCTTGAAACACCATATGAACACACAGCCCCTGCTTTTAGAGTTCAGCATTTAATCAGAGGAGACGGACAAACAGGAAGAGCAGAGGTAACCGAGAAGGGAAGCATGGGGATTAGGTTTCCCTGCCCAGGGTAACATGTGGAATTTGTGGCAGAGCTGGAAACTAAACCTGGGCATTCCAAACTCTGGTCTGAGGCTGCCAACTCCATTGAGGATGTGGCATCTCCTATATCTTAGGTGGGATGGAACCCCATGAGGGCTCCAATCAGGTGCCCTGCTGGAAGGAGGGCCAGCTCCGAGATTAGCCCAGCCTACTCCCAGCTTTCTCCAGTCTGGATCTGATTGGGGGGAGGTTTGCACAGCCTCTGTCCAGAGACCTGCCTGGCTTCTTGCTGAAAGTATCCTCCCTGCGTTCAGCCAGAGGCATCTCTTCTTGCCACCATCCCCTCCTCTAATCCTGCAAAGAAAGAATGATAAGGCATAGAAATTATTTCATAAGCTAACAGTGGATGGCCAAAATCAGACCTGTGGTCTGGGGGCCAAAAAGACCTTCACCAGGCATTTGGAAAACAGAACGCAACAGTTGATTTCAAAGAGGGAAGGTTCTCCCCAATTTCTTTTTTGAGTTAATGGTTGTAGTATGAATGCGCTTTCCCCCTGCCAGGCCATCGTTTTCTTATGTTTCCTCTGAACTACCATTCCTTTACCAAATTTACAAAACCTTGGCCAGTGTTGTGTAACAGTGTATTGAGCTGTTGGTGGTTATGTTATGTTGGCATTAAGTAGAGTAGGTATTCGTATAACTGATGTTTATATATAGATCTCTCTATCATTCTGCCTCTTGAGCTGCCCTTTTATTTGAAATGGCTTTGAAATTCAATTTATATCTAATTACAACACATGTATAAATCCAGGATTAAGGGTGAAGAGTTTCATTGTTGTCTTGGCCCTTTTTTAAAATTAATTTAATGGGATTTGTGGGAAGTCAGCACTGTTCAGAATTTTGTCTCTGATGTTTCCCTTCTTTCGGTATAATAATAACTTGTCTATCAGATAAAGAGCTTTAAAATTATTTTTTTTTAGCTGTCTGTTGAAGGTATGTGCCCAGAGGGGTCGGGTTATGCGAAGGTTGTGTGTCATTCCTGCTTTCTGTGCAGTGAAGTTTTTCTCAGCTGGGAGAAAAGCTGGCATTTAACCCTCAGACTGCGAGTCCCCTTGGAATTTGGGCAAGCCCATACCAGACACAGGTGCCATGAGTGGCGCCTCCCCACCAAACTCTGCCAGGGCTGCACATTGATCATCACTGAGCACAGCAGAATTAAAAAACCTACCTCACTTAGCCAAGGCAGCAAAGGTAACAAGGTGACAAGCAGCCTGGCCTCGTATTTGTTTCACCTGCGAAACTGTTCTCCATTTAAATTTAGCTGTGAATAATCTGGCAAGGATGTTGGAAAAAAAAAGAGAGCAGCTGACAACCTCTCCATTACCTGAAATCAAATATTTCACCTCTCCATCACACTCTTGCTCTGGGAGCAGGAGGTGACGGTCCCTGAGCCTCTCCGCGAGCGGAGCTGCTGGGAGTGCTGCGATGGCTGACTCAGCCCTTGGGATCAATGGTGCTTTCCAAACCCTGCTGGGGTTTGGGCTGAGTCAGTAAAGCTGTGGGTTAGACATAGTGCAAGGTCCTGCATATGAGATGGGCCTGACCCAAGGCCTTGTTTCCACAAGTATTTGTGTCTCCCTCTGGCCTGAGAAAAGGCAAAACTAGTGCAGGCACAGGATGTCTCAGCTGTACAGAAGCTGAATGGATCACAGCCATGGGCTTTTGTCTTCCCTCACCCCTTTGCCCTGGGTCTGAACACAAAGACTGTCCTACTCCCTGTCTTCTCCCTCCTTGCTGGTCACTGCTACATTCCCACTGAGAAACACTGTCCCCTCCCTCCTGCTGTGTCTCACTACACCAGAGCCCTCCCCGGTCCCTTTCCAGGCCGTTGCATGACCAAGGAAGGCACAGAGGAATGCTGTGGGCTCCTCAGTTCCCCACCGTGCTTGGTCCTTGCTCCTTCTCTGGCATTGTTGGTGGGAGCAGAAAGCTGTGCTTTAATGGGCATTGCTCAGCTGCTCAGCTGCAAGTGCTGGCTGGATGCAGCATCTCACCAGTGCACCCAGGGTAATTCCCTCCCCACCAGCACTGGAGTAAGGAGAGAGGTCTGTGGATGTGAGTTGCATCTACACTTCTGCAGTGTTTCGTTTCATTTTCCCCTGCTCACAGTGAAGTCCAATGAAAAATTTGTGATCAAACACCTGTTGTTAAGCGCCTGCTTCCTTTGCAAAATAGTAAACAAACAACTTAATCCATGAATGGGCATGGATGGAACTGGCCAACAAGATAATAAGGCAGTTCAAGCCAGATCTTTCTCAAATGGATGGACAGGAGCCTCCTCTAAATCTGGGTCTCCTGCATGTACCACCATTTGTCTCCCTTGTGATTAGGAATGCATTGAATAAATCGGATAGCGCTGTGTTTAATGTGTTCGTTGCCAGCCTGCCATTTGTTGACACAGTGTTGGCATGATGAGCAGCTGCAGGTCAAATTTATTGCCAGGCTCCCCTAAGTCTGCAGCTGCTAAAAATAAACATTTTGCGCAGGTGGAGGCTTTGGCTGGGCTTGTGTTTTGGCTTAACTTGCAAAGTTTGGGATCTTTTCTGAGGTATGCAAATCGCATTAGAAATATTTGGCAAGACAAGTCAGTGCCTGAACATAAAGGAATTCCACTTGAGGATCTGAAGCAGCTCTGATGGGTCTTTTGGCACAGCATCAACTGACTGAACTTGACAGTGTCTTCCATATTGCTGTGTTTTCCAAGGTTTTGGTCATCCTGATGAGGTGTTGGCTCCCTCTAAGAAAAGTTTGTCGAGGTTGAACTTGGTCACTCTCATTGCTTGATTGGTGATCAGTCTGTTGGGATATCTACCCTGTGTACTCATGGCCCTGGTGTTGGACTGCCTGGCTATTGCAGTGATACTGATACCAGAAGAGCCACTCAATAGCAGATGTTTCACTGAATAGAGAAAATGAGGCAGCTGGAGGCAGAAGTTGGCGGTGGAAGGACCATTGAGTCCATCTCCAGGGAGCGGAAGATTCAAGTCAAAACAGCACTGCAGATCAGAAAATAATCCAGGTTTTAGACACCAGTGCTGCAGTCCTTATAAAATAAGCACTCAGCTTCCTTGTGCTGGAAAGAAAAAGATGCTTTTGAAAGTTTGCAAATAGAATTGCCATTAGACAGCTAGCATTTAAGCAAGGTTTAAAGAATAATTTTTGTGTGTAATATACTCATGCAAGAGAGTCCGTCTGAATTAGATGGACTGGATCTCACTTGCTGTTATCTGATGAGGAGATGATCCATGAGCTTGTTGGGACCAGAAACAGGAAGATGAAAAGTGGTTCCCTTTATCCCCACTGCTCTCCATTGCTGAGCTACAACTCCTCATCCAGAGACACCTTTGCATATTGCGGTCCCACGTCCCTCGGGAATTGTTTCGGGCCTCAGTGCTTATACTGCACTTTCATATATTTCAGAGAGAGTCAGAGCAGGTTCACACAATTTCAATAAAACTGTCCTGGGTCAATATCTGAGATAAGCCTCTTGCTTTCAGCGATGGCAGCCGGTGTAGATAAGGGGTGATTGAAAAAGTTCCTGAGATTTCATATACTTTCAAATAAATAAATAAATAAATAAAGTTTAGCATCCTTCCAGCGCTGGGAATCCAACATGTTCAATTAAAAAAAAAAAATCCCGTTTTATCTTGTTACTATAAAATGAAATTAAGAAGCCTTTAAAAACCTTTAAAACCGGCTTCTAGATGTGTTGATTTGATTCACATGTATTTATGAAATGGGACATTCAGTGTGAGATTTAATAGCTGGTTAAGAAGAGGAAAAAAATTATTGTTATAAATGCTTATTATTTTATTTCCTTCTGCTATGGCTTTGTTCAGGGAGCTTTTTTGCCTCGCTACCTGACTGCACACTGAATTTCATTGTTCAGTAATCCAGTCCAGCTGTTCCAGCTGTTAAATATTCAAGCAAATACTGGGTGTTTTTCTTAACAATTCATTTGTATTTAGTTACCTTCTTCCAGTGCAGATTAGCTACTGAATAACCAGGAGTTGGAATAAGAGCTTGTAATTTTAGATGCTTCCATATGTACTTGGCTTAACACATTATTTTTCCTCAAAGATTGTACTCATAGGTATTTTATATTAATATTTTTCTAAAGTCTTAACTTCTAGATACTTTTTAGATTTTAATATACATCAAGACTTTCAGCTAGTGTCTAATTGACACCACTCACATTCTGTTTTTCTATTGTTTGAACAGATTTTGCTAAAATAGTATAGCTTATTAATTTAGGGAACTGTTGAAATACTGGTGGATTTAAATTTTGTCTAGGAAATCACGTGAATAGTGTGTTTAAAGCCTGAGGATTGAAAGTGCTTAGGGCATTTTTTTGCTTGAAGTTATATTTCATGCTGTGCTGAAGCTGTAAAAGGTTTGGTGTTTGTTTGTTTTCCTCACTGATTAGTAATCCAAAATATTTTACTGAGAAATTCTGATTTTTCTGTAAGAGTTTTGAAGAGAGGTCCTTTTCTACAGTAGAGTTATAGGAGTGCTGTGTTGTTGCATGGTGTCTTCTTTCCATGGCTATTTCGGTGTCTTTGAGTGATAGTATTTCCTTGGCTAGCACTAGATGCTGCTTCACTTCCAGCCAAACCAGGCAGCCTGGAGAGCCCTGCGGGACTGTGCAGCAGCAGTGCTTTTCTGTGTATCCTCAGTCTAAAAACTCTGAGCAGGTTCTAACTGCATTGTATTTGCTACTGTGTAAATAATACGTGCAAACCCGGTCCTTCAGACATCGTGGTGGCATTAAGATGACTGCAAATTGCAAAGGGTTGATTTGCTGAAACAATTCACTTTTGGTTGAAGCAAAATTACCTGATAATTTGGGTCATATTTAGAGAACACTTCTACTTGGAGAAAGAAAAAAACCTGTCTTTTCTGAGCTAAGAAAGCTATTTTTCCTTTGCAGATTCAAATTGAATATTAGGAGGGAAGTCTACACCTCTCAAGGAGATATTTTTCACAGATTTGTTGAAGATTTAGTAGGAAAGGCACCAAAGCTGGCCATTTTCTCCTGTGTTTCCCATTACTTTGGGATTGCAGTAGTAACCAGGCATGTCATAAGCCTAAGTTTAAATTGAAGATTTTTAGCAGATGGTTTCTGGCAGAGTGCTCTAGACATAAGGTATTTTCATTTGTGTTTAACTCCTACTGAAGTAGTATTAAATTTTTTACATATTCATTGCCTGAAAAGCATAGGGATTAGTATAGGGCCTGTGAAGAAGTCTGTGCTTATTGACCGAGAGATGGGATATTTGACTTATCAATAGAAATTAAGAGACAATTACTTTTTTTTTTTTTTTTTTACTAATATTTTTTTGAGTTGGTTTGGTTGTTTGGTGGTTTTTTGCGAATTCCTCATTTTTTTACACTTGGCTGCGAAAAGCAGTCCTTGAAAAGGGCCTTTCTTTTGATGATCTATGTGGATGTTCATCTTTGCATTTGAACTAAATTGTTTGAGGTGAAACTTTATTTTCTGGATGTAACTGTGCCTTTAGCTGTTCTCTCTAACACTGTGCATTCAGAAATCTGTGGTCTGTAGTGAGTGCAGAAGACGTGTCCCTGCTGAGGAAAGGTAATAGGGCTGTAGTCCCTAAGAACATCCACTTTAATGCAGTACAGGGCAGCGAAACAATGGGAATGCCAATTGGCTCCAACGATGTGCAGGAAGAGAGGGTTTTGAGCCCAGCCCTGTCAGAGGCTGGTGTCCCCATTCTCCTTACGGTCCCTGGGACTGGGAGATCAGAGTTTATATCTCTGCCTTGTATGCCTGTCCTCGTTGCCAATACCAGCTGTTTTTCACAGCAGATGGGTTGCAAGGGGAGTCCTGTGCCTTCTGCCCAGCACACCTTTGGCTGGTGGTGTGGAGGAGGGAGGGCAGCTCTTGAGCAGATCTGCCTGTGCTGCTGGATACAGACATTAATAGAAATACCTACCTTGGGGCTTTGCTTAACAGCGCTGTCATAGTTTTCTCAACAAAAGAGTTGCTTTTTGTTTGCTTCCACAGTAGTTTGGGCTTAGGGAAGAAAGTACTTTAAGACAGTTGTATTTTTTCAGGGCTGTTTTCAATCAGAGATCATGCAAATATCCATCAGTTAGATTTATGTTATTTGTATAGCAAGGCAATGGAATTATCGTCAGTCTTGAGACTTGTCTTGCATCAATAGGGGAGGAAACCATTTGCTTGGTACAGTTCCTAGTGTAATTACCTAAATAATAGACTTCATACAGCCAGAAGAAAGAAAGAGCAAATAGTTTCTGCGCTGCCTGTGACAGGGTAGTGTAGGAAACATATTGTAGTGAGTGTAAGAAAGGCTGTGCCGGCTCAGACCCAGGGTCCGTCTGGCCCAGCAATCTGTCTTCTGCCCTGACCGTAAGCAGACACTTTAGGAAAGAACAGGAAAAAGAGGAATAGATTTGTCTGTGATCTGAATTTAAGTCCTGGAATATTACCACTGACATTAAACATAAGGGCAGATTTCAGATGCTCAGAAAAGTTCCTCTTGAAACTGAAAGGGATGGGATGCAGATGGGAA
Organism: Pachycephala philippinensis; assembly: GCA_013397055.1. NCBI lineage: Eukaryota > Metazoa > Chordata > Aves > Passeriformes > Pachycephala > Pachycephala philippinensis. The sequence goes on along the minus strand of VWZT01001851.1, from coordinate 222,302 downwards.
AGTGTCTTCCCTGTGTTCGCTTTCCTCAAGATCTTTCTAAAGTGCTTTGCTCAACGAGTTGCAATAGGATTTATTTTCTTTGTAACCAGAAGTCGCCACTGATGCTTAGCAAAATGTTTTTGCAGCACTGTTGACAGTTGTGCTGGAAACCCTGATGTAAAGTGCTCCCTGCTTTCAGAAGCCATTTTGTTCACTGTGCTGATTAAATTTGCTTGGAGCAGGTTTAATTAAGGTGGTGTTGAAAACTGTCACTCGAGCCAGGGACTCGTGTGTGTTGGGGTGCCTCCATGCTAATAGCAACAGTTCAGCGGAATTAAAAAGGGAGGGCTTCACCTGGTTTCTTATTTGGCTCACTTGTTGAGGGAGGATTACTAGGGCTTCAATATTTATGTACCAATTTGTGTTATTGGTACCCACTGTGGCAGATTTCAGAGCATTTTGATTTACTTCCTAACAGGCATGACTTGCTTATTTAATGTAGGTATATAAATGGAAGGGAAGACTGCTGGATAAATAGAACAACAATAATAAAAAAAAGGATTGCTTGGTACCTTTTGTATCATAATAGAAGAGAAAATGCTAGAAAAGTTTCCAGTGCAGATGGGCTGTTTCCAGATGTGAATAAATATTTCTGCATTCCAGAGAAGGAGAGCTGTGGGTTGACCCCTGGCTCTGTGAATGGGCTGAATCAGCACCACATATCCCCAAAGCCTGAGCTTTCTGAATATCATCCAACCCGACAATACTACTGGGTAAGCTTCCACCTTCCCTTTTGCCCAGTTTAATCGCTATGAATTACCTGAAAAATAGGATAATTTAAAATAGCAAAATATTTTTTCCTGGGTAAAGTCTGGAAGGCTGTTTTTATCTGTGCTGTTAAATCCATTAGGGTTGTTAGAGCTGCGACAGCTGGAAAGCAGAATATAGCCTTACGTGTGCTCTCAAATGGCAAAGGCGTTTGGAAATTTAGGCATTTGATTTCCTCCATGCTTGAAGGTGTCAGCCAGCCATGTATTTTTAGGTCAGGTGTGCATATGCAGGCACGATGGATCGCTGTGGGCAGAAAGTGCTTCTCCACAAGGACTTGTAAGAGGTAGAAATGGAAATGAGCTGCAGGTCATGCTCCAGATCTTCTGTTTGCAGGCTGTATGTAAAAGAGGAGGAGGAGAAGTATTATCTGGCAGATTACAGGGTGGCTGAGGGATCCCATGCCCTACAGCCTGGTTCCCAGTCCCTACTGGTTGGAGCTGCTGGTGCTGCAGTGCTTCTCCAGTGAGCCAGACCAGGTCCCACATCCTGTGGTGAACAGCCCCTGTTTTTGCTGGCTGGATGAGTGCAGTCAGCCTGTGGAGATGTCCTGGGTGCCTCAGCCCAGGACATAGTAAGCAGGGCAGTATATAGTGAGGCTGAGGTGTGGAGAAAGAAGAGCATCTTGCCCTGTTCCCCAAACTGCACCCATAAAGCACTTTTTTTTTTTTCAAAATGTTCAACATGTTCAGAGTAAGCAGGTTCCTTGTGTGTGTACTTTTAGGTGGTGACTGTGGGTGACAAATCTGGGGTCAGCTGTGATATTCCTGTGGAACCATACCTGCTTATACAGGCAGTTGCTGCAAGAACTTTGCTGAAGTTTGTAGTGTGTATATGTAGTTGCTAATTCAATAATGCAGGAAGTATGTGCTCAGCTTTAAGCAGTTAGTGCTTCAACTGGTGTCGAAACACAGAACGGCAGAAGAATGCCAAGTTACTGGCCAGTTACCATGCAAACAAAAACATGTTATGAAATATGACATCTCGTTGGAACAGAGGCATGCTGTGTTGGGAGCGTTGCTGGAAATTTGGAGATGTATATATATAATTTCTTTGTTCGTGCCTGTATTGCATGGAAATGACCTGGAACCCCACCATCCCAAAACTGTGTGAAGTTGACAATCCCAGTACAGAAGTTTGATGCCGAAACAAGTGAGGGTGCAAAAAGCTAAGTCAGAAATTAAAACTGTAGCTCTTGACTTTAGAAGACAACTGTAGTGAATGTTAGAAATAAGTGCTCTCTTGTGGGCCAGGTGTCAGGTTTGGAATACAAGTTTTGTTCCATTTTTAATGGACTTTTTGTTGGATCTGAAGTCATCCAGCTTGGAATATAGGTTATTATTTCTCCATATACATCTACTTTCCTTTAAGTTAATATGGAGATTTCACTTAGATGTTCTGCTTGAGGCTAATGTAATCATTCTGTTTGAAATCAACCAACCACAGGCAAAATGGAAGTGCAAAATGATAGCACATTCTGTTTCACTGGCCCATCATCTGATGCAAGTTGAATTCTGCCAGAAGCAGCAGATTTGTACTTGGTAATCTCTGTTTTGTCACTAGTAAAAACATTTTATTATGAAAAGGCAGAAATCAAGCTGCTCCTAAGAAATTCTCCTTCTCCAACAAGCTGGGTTTCCTTCGGCATGAAACCTTGTTGTCCCCTCCTACCTTTTTTCTTTCTGATGCCCCACTCTCCTTGTCATTGCAAGGAAATGACCCTCCGTCTCATGCAGCTCACATTCTTGAATTCACTGCCTGACTGATTAGCCAAGGACACGCACAGCCGAAGAACTGGGTGTGAAGCTCTGTTGCTAGACAGCTTGCTCAAAAACACTTCAGAGGAAAGAGGAGAGGGGGAAGAAACCCACTTGCTAGTGTAAGGACAAAGCTTATTTACTATTAAAACTTCTCCAGTCAGCAGAAGCAATACTAGCTGCAAAGCTGCATTTGCATTTATAGTACAAATATGAAAAATGAACTCTACCACGAGCATGTCCTTAAAGAGATTATAAATCCACTCCCTTGACTGGTATGCAGTGCAGTGTTTTGATTGTTATATCTAGATATGTTGCACTTGAAAGTGCAGCGTATGGCGTGCTTGGAAAGACACTGATGCAAGGATTTTGCAGTCAAAGTAATTTTACAGTGGAAAACCCTGTAATGAGAGCAACCCCGCTAGTACGGGACTGCTGTGTTGTTTTATTGGATATCTGTAAAGTTTGGCATGTGGTGGGTTAATAATTAGATACTCTTTGTGTATAGTTCAAGTGAAGGCCACCAGCTATGACTTCACTTTGGCTGGGGTTTCCCTGTAATCCATTTAGCAAATTAAAGAGATTACTTTGATTGGTGCCATTATCTCCTATTCTCTTGCGGTTGAACCACTTAACCTGTGCTTAATTGAAAGAGATAGAGAGGGTACAGTAACAAATACAATCAAATGAAAGGGGCAATAGGATCTGTAGGCCAAACAAATGATCAGCACTAGGCTAACAATAGCAGATTAGAGGTGAGATCAATTAATTAGAAGCTATTGTAGGCGTTGGGTGGCTGCCAAGCTTTCTAATAGCCTAAGCCATCATGCCGTTCTGTTTAGGAGGATTTTAATGACTGGGAGTTGATGCGGTTATTTCAATAATTACCTATTTTAATAATTACTTCATTAGAATATAAAATGTATTGTTCTGCAGGCTCCGTGGGAAGGACAGTTTTGTTAACAGTGCACCTGGATCCAGGGGTGGGTATGTACCAGTGCTGATCATGCCCTGCAACATCCCAGGGCTGGAGCTGCCAGCACAAAGGTCACCGACCGCCTTGGGATCTCCAGCCTCAAACCAAGAGGTGCAGGCCACCTGCTTGGGCCTATTTCCAGAAGTGCTGCCTGCAGGCCTGTGGCTGGTGGGGCCTTTGAGCAACAGCTTGTGAGTTTCTGTTGTCTGCAGTGCTGTAGGGGTGCTCAGGTATGTTCCCATTTCTGCTCATCACCCGAGGCTCCAGGTCATGGCTCTGGGCAGCCCTGACGGGCCCAGGCTGCACCATTTCTGAATCAGTCAGAGCAGATAGGATAGGAGCAGATAGACAGGAGTAGGTAGTGGCTGGTAGAAGTGAGCAAGGCAGAAACATTGCCTGTCTGTTGGGAGATGAGGAAGTGTTTCCTCCACTGGTGCAGGAGCATCAGGTGCATCCTGCTGGAAAGCCTCAGGTGCTCTGGTTTGACCCTCATCCCAGCTGTTGGGATAACCTAGCTCCATGTTTGGTATATGTTCAAGTGAGCAAAGTTGTAAAGAACAAGCTTTGATCTCCTCAAATATTATGATTTATTAGTACTTGTTGTCCATACTGGCACAGAGCAGTTGGTAGGTAACGTGCTTTCCATGTGCAGTAGCAAATCATTTTTTTAAATGAACTTTCTAGGAGTCACTGAATTTGTTTTTAAAGGCAGTTGAGACTGTAAGTTTGGAAAGTTTTCTAGGAGCAAGGAAATTACTGTAAAATCTTCAAGAAAGGCTTGAATATGCTAAATATTTTTATATATATATATGATGAATATGGTGGCAGGTAGATTTACACATAGCCATGTGTGTGGTACTAATTTTTTTTTTTTTTTTTTTTTTTTTTTGCCACATGTTGAAGAGGGCAAATGTTGCCTCTGGAGGTGTGGAATATCCCAAGGAAGTAATATTTAGATCTGCAGAGCAGAATTTACCTGAAAGTTAATGTTTAAAATACAAACCTATTTTTCTTCCATTGGATTGGGTTGAGGGAATGGAAAGAGAATTGGAAAGGGAGAACGTTTTCCAAGACATTGAAATTATTTAGGTGCAAAATTTCAGCAAACTTTTTTTGAGACTTTTTCAGGCTGATAATTTTATCTGGATGGGAATTGTGCCGAGAACCTTAAATAAACATGAAGTTTTATTGTAGCTTTAATTCTTGTTGTTGATGTTTCTGCAAAATGGTAAACTGGGTTCTTGTTTTGATTGTGTGCATGAACAGGATTTGCTCTGAACTGGGACGCCAGGGGATTAGCATTCAAGGAAAACCTGTAGTAGAATAATAGCAAGTACTGCTCTGAATTTGGACAACACTGAGTGGCAGATGTACATAGAGATAAAGAAGAGAGCATAGACTCCAGGAAGTAGGAGTCATATCATTACTCTGTGATAATGAAGAAAATTAGAGAGTGGGGTATTTTGGTAGTGCTTGGTGAGGCTGCCTATTTGGGTTTGTGAGTAAGTGCTCAAAACATCTTGGGGTTTCCCAAACTATACAATCCTTCTGGAATGCTGTGTCATTAATCTCCAGATGTGTGAGAGGATGTCATGGAAATATCCATCCTGTGCCCTTTTCTATCTCTGATCTTTATCAGAAACATGTAAAATGCACGTGCATATGATAAAGCTAAATAGTTATTTAATGTAGTTGAATTTATTACAACTTTAGGACAGATCGGTTTTATCCGAAGAGTGAATGAAGTCACTCTGTTTAATCCAAACTGCTTGCTCCCTCCTTCTAAGGGAGGAAGGTGGTCAGTAAAGAACTTGGTATCCCTGGATGGCCTTGGTTCAGCAGAGACACAGGAATGGCTGATGCACAAAACAGATGCACTGAAGCTGACTATTGAATAAGCAGTCAAAACCATTATCAAGTCTTTGTGGTACCGAAGTTTTCTTTGACATTTGGCACTGGCCATATTAATTTTTGTGGTACAAGACTGCTCAGGTTTTAATGCATATATTTTTCATAACTAGCATCTATGTTTCTGAAATAACACGTGCTGCGTAAATGATTAATTTTGGAGAATAGGATCTAAACCCCTTGGCTTGGATGAGGCAATTTCTTTTAAATGAGTAGGTTGAACAGGCATCAGAGCTAAGTATCCTCTTACTCCAAGGGATACTAACCCCTCAGGGCAGGATTCAGGTCATTAGCAGGTCAGTTTAGGAAAGCATATACTGTTGCTGCCTCCATCCGTCCTGGCCTGAAGATAAACATAAGACTTCAGTTTCCATTGTTACCAGACCAGGAACCTTCACAGGCCATAACAGCAGCTTAACAATTGTTAAAATACGTTTGTGAGTTTAAAAGCCTAGTGGTTTTATCAGTGATAGAAAACATAGCGGGTTTGGTGGGTTTATAAAGGAATGCATTAATCTAATCCTTTGTGCCCCATCAGAATTTTATATGTAAATATCTACTTACATACTCCAAGAGAAGTGTATGTATGAAGAACAAATGACGCACAGTGGATTGGTACATTTAAGATTTATCAGCATGCATTTAAGATGGCTGCAGTCTAAGGTTACACACTAAAAGGACAAGTAGTATGGCCATACCAACTGTGTGCCAATAAACTTGTTACACAACACTATCCTATATTCATTTATATGCCATATGGGTTATAGAAAAGCTATTTAAGAATCTTTTGGAGGGCTTTAAGTTTTATTGTGACTTTTTTCCCAAGATCCTGCTCCTGCAAAGTGAGGAGCTATGCTTATTAAACAGCAAAACACCTTTAGAAATGACCTAAGAACTTTTCTCTTACAAGTGTTGGTGTAACAACCTTCAAGTTTTAACTGGTGGGCACACCAAACCTTTGGTGCTTGCTGGTGGAGCTGAAGGTAGTTGTTAAACTTTCACAACAACAAAGAAGCTGAATTCCCAGAGCTGTCCATTTCTGCACAGAGCAGGGAGAAGATGGCCTCTTTCCCTACCTTCATTGCTTTTCATGGAATTACAGTGCACAGCTGTAGAAAGGACTTTAAGTGCATTGAAACTGAAAAGGATCGAAAGTTATCAGGCAAAAGGGAGGGGATATGTTCAATAAATTAATTTACTATATGATGCAGCACCTTTCCACATGGGTATTACCACCCTTTTTGTATTTGCTTGTATATACCATGTGTATGTATATTGAAGACCAAAATCTAGAATGCTGTATCCTGTAGAATGACTGAAAATGGGGTTTTTTTGTACGGTTGGGGATCGGCATTAAGTGTTCTTTGTCTGCACTGTTTAGAATCTCAGAGATATTGGACAGACCCTCAGGGATTTAGAGACTGCAGGTCTAAAACTGGTGTTCTCTTAGCTGGGGTGTCAGATGTGCTCTCAGCAGCCCTTCCAGATGTGAGTGTGCATGGACATGCACAGGGATGTTGTCTAGAATGTGATTTTAATAGTAGTATTTCTTCCTGATTTTTTTTCCCTCCCTACTGACCTCTCCAGTCAAAAGGTGTACATTGGAGAGACACAAATTGGAATTCTTGTTAAAAACCCAAATCTGTTAGTAATCTGGGTTGAAATCCTACCCTGTGGACATCAGTGACAAAAATCCTATTACTTCAGCAGGGACTGGATTTCACTCTTTGTGCTTTTTATGTTTATAAGATTCGTGGAAAAGCCAAGTTCAACACTAAAAACACATGCAAGGTATAAAAACAAAATGCCGACATGCAGACTTTCAATAAAACAGGGTCTAATAAGTTACTGTCCAATCTGGATGACAGATATTGTGTAATACTGTTTTAGCGGTCAAATCTGCCTTCATCATGGTTTGGAGTTAAAGCAGGAGTTGGTCAAAATATTGCCAGTGATTTTAATGTAAAAAATAAATTACAGGAAGTTAAAGAAATGTGTCAAGAAGGAGGCCTGAGACAGGGTTCAGCAGCAGAGTGTAATGGATTTGATCGCTCCTGCTTTCCTTAGGAGGAGTCACTGTGTAAAGTATTTGGAGATAATCTGAGCAGAAGGGCCACAGCCAAAGCACTGTATTTCTTTTTCCAAGTCTCTGATGCAGAACATTCTTAGTTCCTTCACTGCCCCTTGAATTCAAATCCTGGCTTTGTTAGTCCAAATAAAATATAAATCCAGGATATATTTCAGTCCCATCTGCATGTGCTGGGTGAAGTACAACAGGTGGAATCCATTTGCTGAATAATTACTAGGATGCAGACAACGAAGAGCTTTACAAGGAAGTCATCTCTCTTCATCACAGCTCTGGTGTTAAGGCTGTATTTGTTCCTGATAATCAGCAAAATTTCAAAAGAGCAGTAATGAAATAACTCGGAGCCCTCTCCCCAAAAGCCATATGTTCAAACAACGAAAGACTTGCTGTCCTTTCAGCAAAAATTAAAACAAATCCTTTGAAGATTACTGCAATTATACTCCCCTCACCCTTTTAACCATAAGCAAGCTTTTGCAGCTTTCTGCTCTGACAGGGGGTTAGAAAGGGGAGTACATTTCTGGAGAGGCTGAATTCTGGGTGCCTGACGTCAGAACTCCTCCTGCCCATGCCTCCGTCCTGCCCTCTTGAACCTGGTGGCAAAGCTCCTCTTCATTAACTTCAGCTGTACAAGGTCAGATCAACCTCAGCCCCCAAGTCATCTGCCTCTGGAGAGACGTCTGTATTGGCCTTAGCAAGAGGTAACCATTTATTCTCTCACACCTTTTAATGCCATCTATGACTCTCACCTCTGTGTGTTGATAAGCATTGGATTGAGCTGCCTTTGCACATGGAAGTTGCTCCACCTACATCCATCTCATGCCATGCTGCTGCCTTCCCAGCCATTGGTGGCTCCAGATGTTTGGTGCCCCCCAATATCGTCTTTGTTCTGCAGATGCTAAGTACACCTCAGGAACTGAAATCAGGCCTCCTTGAGAGAAACTTCATGCAGTAACTCAAAAAAAAAGGTGGTTTTGGTATTTTTTCATTGGCGATGAGTGCAGTTTGATTCTGCCTGGATGAGCCAAGTGAACATGATGGGTTTGTGCAGGGTAGAGAAGCAAAACTGGTCGTTTCTCCTGGCAAGAGGTGGGAGTTGCTGGTGAAGGAGCATGGGCATTGAATAGAGAGATCCTGGTAAGACAGATGTATAGGATCTGTCCCTCGGGGGAACTGTGGGACTGGCTCTTCCGAAGCACCTCTATCAGCTTGTACTACTTCTGTAAAATGATGGGGAGCCATAATGCTTTTATTTCTCATTTTCCTTGCGTCCCTCTATTTCTTTAAAACTTCTAATAGTATGGTGGTAGTAGTGTAGAAGACACTGATAAGTAAAGCAGCTTTGAGGCACTGCCTTCTTCAAAATTTGTTAATTTAATTAAATGACTTCACTGGTTATGAAATACAGATTCCTTTTTGATAAGGATGGCCAATGGAAATTCCTTGTTGAATCAAGGAGTCACATAGAAATAATTGTTGTGGGGTTTTTTTCTTGTGTTAAATACAGTAAGAATAATATTTCTGCTTCTTTTTTCTTTTTGAAAATATTTTTTCAGTTTTGTATACTTGACATTATATCTGTCAATGCCAAGATGCAACTAAGGAAAGACTGGCATCCTAGATATTAATTTGATTTGGTTTTATTTAGTTTTGACTTGAAGCATATACTACCATGCAGATTTGCAATTTTTCCTCTGGGATTGCTGTTTGGAGCATCGCATTCGTTGATAATTTCCTCTTCCAGGACTCTAGCTTCCGCATAGCTACCTATTGTCAGAGTTTAGGCAGAAGACCTGGTCTTACAAAATAACATTTTCAAGTCCAGGTCTTGAATTGCGTGTGACCTATTGACACACAGACGTATTTCATGTGAGTTCANATTATTATTATTATTATTATTAGTATTATTATTATTATTACCATTTTAGTTGACACCTCCCTGCACACATTGGCATCAGCTGTTGTTGCAGAGCAAAGGTTCTTCCTTGTGAATGTGTTGTATGTTTTGCAAAAAACCCCACAAATAAATGACAACCCTGCAATGTGCTGGAATCCTGCTCACATGTAATTACCTGCTGAATAAGAAGTGGATCAGTGACAAAACCCAACAGAGCTGAAGCAGCTCGCAGCAATAAGATTTTTCAGGGTGTAAAACATTTGTGGGCAAAGATTGTGTAATAACTCCACCATATTCCCGATAAATTCTTGAAAAGCCTTAAATCTGATCTTTAAGTTTGACAGATATGGTATATTTGTGTGGAGGTTTTTACCTACTGTAGCTCTGTGTCCTCTGAGTACAGCTAAGAAAAACCTGTGAGATTGTTAAATGGGAGCTTCACCTGCCAGTCTGTACTGCAAGATCTCTATAGCAACCAAACATAAATCAAGAAAATGGCCCCTTTTGTAAGTTGGTTAATAGGCACAACATGCTTCTTTAGAAAATCCAACTATTCTTTCAATAGACTTTGATTGAAAGTCAGCCTTTTCTACAGACACATTCACATTCACATCTAGTAGCAGCTTGTATGGCTGTCCAAGGTCTAATTTATTACCCTTTAAAGATTGGGCAAAGAAAAAATGGTTCTCGGAACAATGTTTACATTCAGAGGCATAAGCACAGTGCCACAAAAGAGCATCCTTTTGTTCTGAACCCAGAATATTAATCTTTAACCTACTACTTATTTCAACTCCTCCTGCTTTTATTTGGTTAGCCACATTCTTCCCTTGTAATTGAAATCTTAACGATTTAATACCTTATTTATTAGTGGCGCTGGGAGAACAGATCTTTCTGCTGTTGTTTTTCCTAAATCTTGATGTGTATTGATACATTCCTTAGACTTTTCCGCTGGTACTGTGAGCCGACTCTTCTCCTAAAGAGGTTTCCAAAGGCAAAGGCAGGCATTTTGGCTACCAGTGTTTCTGACATAAAATTCTGGTGTGCTAACCAGGGTGTAATCTTCTTCCTACTTTATTTAGGGAGTTATGCGCTGGGAATATTTCTAACAGATATATTGTGTTCAAGCCTCCATAAATGCCAAAGGAAAACATGCAAGTTCAATACAGTAGAGGAGGAATTGGATGCCAAGGTGTTTTTATGTGAGATCTGGAGCTGACTCAATAACCAAATTGTAGATTTTCCTTCAAAGAGAAGGAAAACTTTGCAATTCCCCCTTTCTTTCTGGCTGTGGGGGAAAAATAAAAGTACATCTGGTTCAAATATATTGCAACAGGAATTAACCCGCTTACTTTCAACTAAGACAGGAAGCATGGGAGAAGTGGTTTTCAGGGAGTGGATAAATTAAATGCATTTAGCTTGGCGTGGGCTATTGCATGTCCCTGAGCATGGGGGGCATCTTCCCTGGATGGAGGCAGAGAGGGAAGTGGAGCAGAGCACTTCAGGCACCTCATTCCTGGCCAAAGTGGGGGGGATCAAGTGGCACCTCTTTACTCTGAAAGCAAACTGAAGAGAGTTTGGGAGGTGGGGTGGGGGGAAGAAGTACTCTGAGAGAGCAAACTAGGGACTGTCTTCAGCAACATCCTGAAAACGCCCCTTATGGTTCTCCTGAGAAATAAAAAGATGTAAAAATATTCTTTGCCTCAGAAGTGTTCCAGTGATCCACATATGGGTGCCAGGAGATCTGTGCACATACATACAGATGCCTATGCACACGCACAGCACACATTGCTGTTTGCATGCCTCAAACAGGCTCACTGCTGCCTGCTTTAGATGGAGGCACAACACATAATTTGAATCCTCATTTTACTCTCTGTTAAAAAGTTGCCAAAATGTGCAAAGTTGTGTATGAAGCTGTTAGCTGGTTAGTGCTTTGTTCTGTGCCACTTTCCCTTTTGGCGTTAGTGTGGGATGTTGCTTGGGAGGATTCTTTGGCAAATGGTGCCAGCAGGCACGGTGTTGTCACTGTGCCGAGTGCCAGAACAGTTTTCACCCCTTTTGTTAGTGTGCAAAAGGCTAGTTAATGCATGTTACTGCACTGCATTAAAAAAATCACAGAATTACAAGATGGGTCAAGTTGGAAGGGACCACAGTGGGGTCATCTGGTCCGACCTCCCCGCTCAAGCAGGGGCATCCCAGAGCACATGGCACAGGGTTGTGTGTCCAGGTGGTTCTTGAGTATCGCCAGTGAGGGAGACTCCACACACTCTCTGGGCAACCTGTTCTAGTAAATGATCACTCACACATTAACGAAGTGCTTCCTCATATTCAAGTGGAACTTCCTGTGCATCAGTTTCTGCCCATTGCCTCTTGTCCTATTGCTCGGCACAACTTAGAAGAGCCTGGCTCCATCCTCTTGACACCTTCCATGAAGATACTTGTAGATATTGATAAGGTTCCTTCTCAGTTGTTTCATCTTGATGCTGAAAAGGCCCAGCTCCCTCAGCCTTCTCTCGTAAGAGAGGTGCTTCAGTCCCCTACTGATCTTTGTAGCCTGCCGTTGAACCTTCTCCAGGAGCTCCATGTCTCCTTTGTACTGGGGAGCCCAGAACTGGACACATCACTCCAGAGGAGGCGTCACAAGGGCTGAGTACAGGGGCAGGATCATCTCCCTTGCTCTGCTGGCAGTGCTCTTCGTAATGTGCCCCAGGACACCATTGGCCTCCTTGGCCCCCAGGACACACTGCTGGCTCATGGTCAGCCTTTTGTTGACCAGGGCCCCCAGGTCCATCTTCACAGAGCTGCTTTCCAGCAGGTCAGCCCCCAGCCTGTACTGGTACATGGGGTTATTCTTCCCCAAAGGCAGGACCCTGCATTTGCCATTGTTGAATTTCAGACCATTCTTCTCTGCCTATCTCTCCGGTGGTATACAGTGTATGTCCTGATGTTATTGACTGGATCAGCAATATAGTAGCAAACATTTGTTACACATCTGTCACCCTTCAGACTGCAGGTGGTGAAGTGCTGCAACCTGCAGTCCCTTCTCCTTCCAAAAGCCTGTGGAAATAGATCAGCACTGCTCACATTATCTCATGTTCAATGGGGCGATAGGTAGACTGCTTCAGAGTAGTAGGCATATGGAGGATGTTTCTTGGCATGTTGAGGGGGCTTTCAGTTCAGCTCTGCTTTCATTTCAGCTCTGGTAGCCTGCCTGAGACACGTGGTGCTGGAGAAGGTGTCTGCTGTATACTTTAAAAACCCCTCAAAAACCTACAAAAGTAACAAAGAACAAACACCCAAAGCAAACAAACAAACAAAAAAAAAGAATAAACAAACAACAATAAAACCCCAACACATCTTTCAGAAGTGGCCACAATTTTGAGAACCTTGACAGGTGTGCCTGTCTCCATACTGAGGATCAGAAATATCTTTGAAAAATTCTTGGGTTTACATATTAAACCCACCACCTTGCTCTACCTACACAGTCTCTTGCGAGGACAGATATCACAGACCTGCATGCATTAGGACAACAAGCTCCTGGCATGAAACTCCATTAAATCAGCAGTTGACACATTCTGCATTTGTTTCTGCATTTTGTTTTGCCCTGTGGAGAGTGTGTTACAGCAGTCCAATTCCAAGTTGACAAAAATACGGATAAACTGTGACAAGGTTTGCGTGGAAGGGAATAGGTCATGCCCTTTTCACCGGTCTTGAGCAGAGGGAAGTGCTCTTGGGCATGACCGCTCCATGGGTGCCCAGGAATAGTCTGCAGCCTAATACACAGGTTTTAAATCTATTAGGAACTGACAAGTTGTTTTATTAGTGGCAACGACATAATTTTCCCCAGCTTTTCCAACTGCTTTCTTCTGTGCTGTTAACACTATCTTAGTCTCATCTAGGCGCAGGGGCCGAGTCCCACATTAAGAAGATGATATGAAAAAGGGGGTTTGAAAGCAAAGTGTGACCATAAAGCATTTCTGTTTCTTTTGTACTTCTGAAGCTTCCACTGAAAGTAATATTTTGTACCTAATTTTTTTTAATGTTCCAGCCTAGTCCCACATGTGGGATTAATTAGACAAGACAAATGGCTATGAGGAAACTCATCTCTTTCTGGGAGGTTGTTTTCTGATGTTGTCATCCCATTATTTCCACTTTTCAGTTGCTTGTTTGAATGACTGATGGACTCAATCTCTTCTTACGTTTGATAGGCAAATACAGCACTCCACTTTGCAGTGCGTGTGTGTATGTGTGCGCCTACGATAAACATTCATTTTTAATTTACTCTGTTTACCTTGAGGGACTGCCAAGAAGTGATTCAGATATTCCAGTGCAAAGGGTTTTTCTATTGTGATACAGGACAAAGGAATGTTGAGCATATGCTCTTTCTTCAAAGAAAAAAGAATATTATTTATTTGTGCAGCTACAAGAGGGCTGGTTTTCCTATGTAAACAGTCGCTTGATTTTGTTTGTCACACAGTCTGCTAAACCTTTTATTCCTGTGTTTAAAAGGAGAAGTTTGCTGTGCGGTGACAAAGAATTTCGGCGCACAGTTGCAGTGTTGCTGCCCTCCCCATGCTGTTGCATGGTGAATATTACAGGTTTCATCCATCTCATGCTGCCAGCAATTGCTTTGGGGTAAACACTTTCCTAAGGGACTAATTCATGAAAAAAGCTCCTTTTGCAGCCCTGTTTGGTCCTGCGGATAGCTGCGTGTTGTACACATCGCTGTTACTTCAGAAGGCAGTGCTGGCTCAGTGGCTGCTGCTTGTGTTTGGAGACAGGCTGTCTGTCTAGCTGGTAATGTGGCTCACTGGACCTGCAGTGGCACTTGAGAAAGAGATACAGATTTAGAAGAAGTTCCATAGCAAAATCGGTGTGAATCCATCTGGATGGATGGATGGATGGATGGATGGATGGATGGATGGATGGATGGATGGATGGATGGATGGATGGATGGATGGATGGATGGATGGATGGATGGATGGATGGATGGGGAGAGTGCTTAGAGAAAAGTGGTCATCTGCCCTGCTGGCGACAGTATTCCTGTATTAACTTAATGTGGAGTCTCTTTGGTGGCTCAGACCCAAGTTCTTCTTTCTGTCCTGGGCTGATTCCGAACTTTTTCCTTCGAAATTTGTTTTGGAGTGGGTTACTCCATACAGTTTGATGGTTTGGGGTTGGGTTTTTTTAGTGACAGGGATTCAAGGGACATGAGTTTGTGTGTCAGAAGAGCTTTTTCAGGGTGTTGCATTGTGCCCTGGGATGCAGAGGGATGTTGTGCCCTCCAGTGATTGGTATCACTGAGGTCTGATGCCAGTATTTACTGAGAAGAGAGCAGGTTGGCTGATGTTACATCTACTGCTTGTATGGCAGAGAGTGACAAAGGCATTGCATTGACTGAAAGGCCACTTGAGATCTAACAGAGAAGCAAAACTTCATAATAAAATCATCTGATTAAAGACTTTCCCGATGAAAGGACTTATTATCATACAGTGGCAATAAAAATAACACATAAACTGGAAAACAGTCAGCACCGCAACCTGTCCCATTAAAGTTCCTCATATTGCAGTGTTCATGGACTTTATTCTGAAGTTTGAATATGGGTTGATGATGATTTATGCTTATGTGGTACAGCACTGTCTTCACACTCCAGCCTGCTTTTTCTGCTTTTCCCATGATTTATCGTCCCAGGAGGTGATATAACAGATTAGGGATGGTTAGCCAGACTGCAGAAAGGATATCTCAGTGTATAGGATAATAGTTTTTTGAAAATAGATTAATTTCACCTTTATCTGGTTAAGGTCTATAAAACCTTTATTTGAATGGCACATAGAGTTTTTACGAACTGTCCCTGAGCGTCTATTAAAAAACATCATTATGATTTGTTCAGCACGATTAAGGAAGAAGCTTTCTCAGAAAATTAAAAAAATATCCTGTAAGGCCACAGCAGTCACAATTTAACATGCAACAAACAATGTGTTGGATGGAGAGGGATGATGACATGTCTTTTCTTCTAGATTTATTGAAGCAAATTTCTCCATTCTGGTAGGCGTTGGAACAGAAGCTGAAGAATACAGATAATTTTGAAGGGAAGATTTTAAAATGTATGTAAGTTGAAGGCATGGTAGTTATGTCTCAGCCTGCGAGAACTGAGACTGAATTGCAAAGATCCAGCAGTCCAGTTCTGGTCTCTTTTTGTCATATGCTGAGATTTGTAAAGTTGCAGTTCACAACTGTGGTTTTGTTTGGAGACAGACTGCAATTTAGAGTCATGTTTAGTAAATATTCCATGGAGCATTTGCTTGGTAACAGTTTTCCGTAAGCTGGGAGGGAGACACCAGACAAATACAACAAGGTGCAATTTTGATTTCTTCATATAAACTAGGAGTAAGTAAAATAAAAAATCCGTGACTAAATTAATAAGGAAGTGATGACTTACACATTTTGGTTGTAAGATTCCTATAGGTTATTCATTCAATCAAATATCAGCACATCCATAACACAGATTTCAAGTCTATTTTGTACTCAATAGGCAAGTAATCCATTGCCATTGCTATTATGATTTCCTGGAGTTCAGTTAATCCCCTTTCTTTTTCTTTTAACAGATAGATACAGGTAAAATAGAAACCTTCTTGTAAATGCTGCGTCTTGGAAAATACCTTACAAGAATTTTTTTTGAAGGTTGTGTATATGTCTTGTTGATCCTCCTATTATAATGTGTTTCTATAATCTTATTTTACTCTAATACTGGCTTTAAAAATGCATGGGTATTTCTAGTGGCTGCATTGTTAGAGCCATGGTCAGCTAAGGTAAAAACTGAGGTCAGATTTGTGGTTTTTTAATTGCTCCTGTCTGACACTGTTTTCTTGATGGTGGATGCAGAAAAGTTTAAAGCTTGATAATCATAAGTGTGTGAGAAAATCCCCAACGCAGTGTGTTTTCTGCTGAAAGATATCAAGCACAATTCTTTGGGCAAGACTAACTCCACTGCTTGGAAGGAAGATGGTCTAGCTTTTGTTTGTTTGTACTTGCTTAGGAAATCGCTTTTTGTTCCAGTTCTAGGAGATACCAAGTAAAAAGCCCTTAGTTTGCTGTGTTGAAAAGTAAACTGACAGAACTGCAGATAGCTCAAAATATTTGCCATTTAAAAGGCTTGTGACAACAAATAGACCATAGTGATGAGCTGAGTGTAACAGCCACGTGTGGAGAATGGAAAAACAGACAAAATAAAAAAGCTGAGAACTAGGCAGTGCGTATTTGCAGCAGGGAAGTTTCTCTGCATGTATTTGCAGACTTGTGTGTGCATTTCTGCATGCCTGTTCAAGGTGGTTTCAGCATCAGCTGCTTTAGGACCCGGCACTGGGACACCAGTTCTGAAGTATGGCTTTGTGGCCTCTACGCACCCATGCCTTTGTCCAGGGGAACAGAATACTGAGATCTTAAAGAAGAATATAATATGTGTGCGTGGCCTGTGTGGCAGTGCCTTGTCAGAGGTCTGTGCCATGAGCTGACTCGGCCAAGCCTCACACCTTCAGCAAGAATTTGTTCCCCTGACCCTATCCCACAGCTCTCCCTTCCTTCGCCCACTGCTCTAGAATCTCCAGGGCTTTCAAAAGCCGTATCTTCCTTCTCCCTCTGAAGTCCGTGTTGGGAGGAGGGACGGCCTTGGTGCATTGGGCAGAGGTGGGAGGAACACACATAGTCCTTGCTTTGATCCCACAGGCGTTGGTAAGAAAACCGAACCAGCCAGGGAGCAGGAGATCCCGGAGGCCCTACAGCTGGTGGGCGGCTGGGGCTGCTCGGAGCCAGAGCTGGGCAGGAGCTTTGTACACAGCGCTACAAGTCTTGCTGCGTGTGCAGCAGGCACAGGTAAAAGCTGAATTCTGCTTGACTTTAAACCAATAAAAAATAATAAGAAAAACGTGCAGATAACTCATGTCATTAG
Organism: Pachycephala philippinensis; assembly: GCA_013397055.1. Lineage (NCBI taxonomy): Eukaryota > Metazoa > Chordata > Aves > Passeriformes > Pachycephala > Pachycephala philippinensis. The sequence continues at coordinate 204,932 of VWZT01001851.1, read as the reverse complement.
AAGTTAATTAGAGAAATGTGAGTAATATTACACCCACAGCTCTGGATGCGAAGCGATACTAAAGCAGCTGTTTCACTCGGGGGACACATAGATGAGGACTAAGAACTGCTTAGTTAGGGAGAAATAACAGTAAGTTCAATATAAATTGCTACCAAAAATAAATTTATTGCAAATGTTTATTTTGCTTGATTGCCTTTGATATGTGCATACTTTTTAGGGAATGGAGGAGTTGTCTGCAAGGAATTAGGCAAGTGACATAGCGGGGGAATTAGCCTCTGTTAGATCCCAGCCCTAATGGCTCCAGCTCCCTCTTGGTAGAAGCCCTCGCCCCACATCTGGCTGCCAACTCCGTCTCCTGCTTTTCATTAGTGCTCCAGCCTAAGTTGCTAGAAAGAGCGAGTGTGTAATGCATCCTCCGCCTTTCCTCGGGATGGAGCGGCATTTAATCCAAACGTGAAAAACACTTACGGCCTGAAACTGCTTTTTTTTCCTCTTTTTTCTTTTTTGAGCAATCTATCTTTCAAGAGGTGTGTTGTGCAAAGGGAAAACCGAAAGGTGGGCGGCTAACAAGCGTGCAGGGAAAGTCGGAGCAAGTAGAGACGCGACGTACGAGGCGCTGCGTTCATTTTCCCCTGTTTTTGCAGCGCCTGGCTGGCCCTGCCCTGGGTGAGAGACGGATTTGTTGACTCTGCAGCATGGGAAAGAGCCGACAACAGATTTACTACAGAGATGACTTAGCAGCCCCCTCTAAGTGTTATGAAAAGAGTTTAAAATGTTTATATTGGCCCCTCCGATGTACAATAAATTGTTATCCGAAACAATTGAGAATAAAGAAGGGAAAAGTCATAATTGCCTCTCAGGAAATGCAGGGGCTGTTTCGGCGTGCAGGAGCGAGAGGGCGTTGGGTTTCATTGACTTGGTCTGGCTGGAAAGCAGCCTGCCCCACAGGAAGGCCGTGCATTCCTGTCCTCTCGGTGAACCTGCCTGAAAGGAATACAGGAGTTATTGGGTAATCAAGGCTTGTCAGCACCTTGGTTATGCAGCGTGGTTCAATCCGATAATGTGAATGGAACCTGTAATAGCGCTGATGAAAAGCACGCCAGTTTGAAAGGGGCCTTGAATGATTTTTTTGTTCATTTTCTGTTTACATGTAACGCGTTATTGATGTCGTTGCCTTCTAATGTGACTGCTTGTTTCATAGAAAAACTGGGAATTATTCATTATTTTTAAAGAAGAGGGAGAGAGAAAGAGAGAGGGAGAGGAAGGAGGAGTGAAAGAAAGAACCCTGTTACGTGAAGAAAATTGCATTCGAATGCTGCGACTGAAACATATTGATTTTCTGGCACAGACTTTTTAGATTAAAAATGCCAATACTAAATCCTTTCATGACCTATAGTTCATATGAAGTTCACGTGTCATTTACTATTATTCTGGAAAAAGCAGAATCTTTAATGAAAACATAGTTTGAAGGAATGTCCTGCCATCCCGGCATTTGCATGTGATTGTAATAAGACTTGATTAAGAGCTAAACATGCTACTGAGGCGGAGGTTTAGGGTGTTTTTTGTAAATTGAAGTCCATATATCTTTTTTAATTGCTTGCTTGTCTTTGCCCTCATCTCGAGCTTTATATCTCATTTCTTTTCCTTTGTTTTTCTTTATTTTGCTCATTCTTTATGTTACGATAGGAGGCCAAAGAAACTCATTTTTCCCACTGCTAAGCACTAGGATCTTGCTTCAGATTTTATGGCATTCAGGGGATCAATGAGTCAAAATGCTATTTTGATCTGCAGTACAGCAAACATTTCTCGTATAAATTCCCAGAGATGACCCTGACTTCTCCAACTGTTTTTACCCCTTCTTAATAGAGACTTTAAAGGTACTGATGCCGTGCTAGCGTCAGATTGGAAAATTTAAGGCCAAATCCCTGGCTCAGGTGATTTCAAACTGCCGGCTATTTCCTGCTGTTAACAGGGCTAAATTTCACTTACAATTTCTTTCAAGAGGCCTTCCTATTTGTGAGGGGAAGGCATTGCATTAGGAAGCTGCTGCATGTCTGCTGGCTTCAGCAAGAGCGAGTGAGGGACACGTTCGTCTCACTGTGCTGCCCTGGCATTTTGGCTCGTGCAGGCTGGCCCACGTTATACCTAATGCTGGCTTCTGGCTGGGGATCTGCCTTCACAGAGGGGCTCTTTTGCATTTTATCCTAAAACCACACAACCCCATATCACCAGTGGCTGTAGTCATTGGAATGAGCATGGGAGCACATATTTATCGATGATATGGCTTCAGCATGGTATGGGTCTGACTCAGGAAAGCAATTGAGCCCTTCCTTATTTAAAAAGGGGCAGAGGAAATCTGTGTGATAAACGTATTTACTTTTCCACAGGTTTGTTTGCCAGCGGCGCGGGCAGGAAGCGGCTGTTGGAATTCAGGCAGCCAGCTGCTTTGGTGGGGAGGCAGTGGGAAGGGCCTTGGCGCCCCGGGTGCTGGCAGGGGTGTCCTCTGGGAGAGCCGCCTAGCCCCAGCCTCCGGCACAGACTGTGGAGAGAGGGCCCTGCTGGGGACAGGAAAACTGGCCTGCTGGCTCTGGGTAATCCACTCCAGCAGGGAGACCTTCTCCCTGTGCAGGGAAGGGGCACCACCCAGTGCCCTGGGAGTGGGCAGGGCTCTTTGGGCATCGCAACTTCCAGGGCTGAATTTAGAGAGAACTTAATAAATACCTTAAGGGCTTCTGTCTCTCTTTTAAAATACACAACAACTGATGCCTAGGCAAGATCAGTATGTGGCCCTTTGTGAGCACTCTGTGTCACTAAACATGTATAAATGTCTTTATGCAGTTGAAACTGAGAGCTCTTTCCTGGTACTGCCTGTGCCATCCTGCCTCAGGGAGAGCATGGCTGCCTTGGCACGCCTCGCTGTGGGCAGGCTTCTCTCCTGTTTGCAGTCAGCACTGTGCTGGAGATCCATGGCAGCAGTGGGACAGTGCCTGCCTGGCATGAGGTGTGGCTGGCGGGGCGTGGGAGTGGTCTTTACGGGGTGGCACACTCTGATCTAGCGTGCCATGGTGCCCACCAGGTCTCTGAGCTGTCCTGGCCCCAGTCTGCACGGGCAGCCCTCACCCCTGAGTATGGCCCACGCTTTGTCTGCCTTCAGTCTAAGCATGCCATGCCACCTGGTTTTGTCACTGTTGCTTTCATCTCCCTTTTCTGTTTGTTCTCTCGGGGATGACCAAGAAGGAAGGAGAGCCCCACTTGATCCATTTATGCTCTTTAAATATGCCCAGTAACAGAACAAGGTTTTTCTTGGCAGGACTCCAGTGGCTGCCATAACTCCTGAGTGATCAGATGTCCTCGCTGTGCACCACTTTCCATTTTGGCATTGTACTCTGGAAAATAGTTTCCCCTTTGAAGATGTCAGATAGAGGTAGCTTACTGGCTGTGGAGGGGCAGAGCACAGCCCAGGACGTAAAGCAAGCAGGAATTGAGGTTCATCTGCAGCTTGCCTCTCCTGAGGCTCTGTCCTGCTTCAGACAAAACTTTACAGTGACTTGGTTAGATACGCACCTCTCGTGTCTCCCTTCTGTTCCTGTATCACGTGTGGGTGAACGTGAGAGTCATAGGGAGCAATGCGAGACCAAAATGGGATGGGAGAGTAGCTGCCTTTCTCAGCTGCCTGTTACACAGCTCTGCAGGATGCCTGTGGTGTAAGGTTATCACAGAGGTTTGAATTCTTCTCATGATATATACAGATTTTTGGTGCTTGTTTATCAAAAAGAAAGTTATTTATTCAACAATGGATGTTGTACAAAATATTTACTTTCTCTCCCAAAACACACAGAGCTGGGTGCATTGTTCCCTTCTTGGTGGCACCACAGCAGCTCCCCTCAGTCAGAAACTCCGGAATAAAAACAAACAGGTCAGCTTACATTTGATAGGAATTAGGAAGAGCATTTAAACCAGAGCTGAGGTTTCTTGCATTCGGCACACCCTTCACTACTATGGCTCTTGTGCTATGAAATAAAATATGAACACAAGGTTGGAAAAGCAAGCTTCTGCCTTACCTTGGTTAGGATGTCCTTATTTGCCTGAATATATTTGATGATTGGGAGCCAAAGCAAAATCTTATTTTGAATTTGTAGTGAATAATGTGTACATTTTCTCTTACTTATGTAAAGTCTCATGGAAGGTGCTGGCATGGCAGGTGGAGACTGAAGTCTGTGTTAGGAGCAGGGCAAGCAACAGAAGTGCATCTAGGGCAGCAGTGCTTTGCCTGTCAGCCTCCAGCTGGACCTGCACGAATACTTCTAGAAACTGCACAAGGAGCTACACTCAATATCTAGTCTTAATATTTGGCCTCCATGGCAGAAAAAAGAAAGAAGCAAAGAAAGCGATGTAAATAGGCCTCTAAAAAAAGCTCTAGAACAACTTGAAAAGGGAATTTCCAGTGTACATATCTGCAGATCTAGCTGATAAGCCACTTAGGAAATTATTTAAGAAATATAACTTAATAATAATTATTTTGGGAAAATCACAGAAAATAATAGAGAAGTAATAGTCATAGGTAAGAGCAGCTACTCTGGTAGCAATGAGCATTTAGTTCTTAAATGTGATTTCTGTTCTTGGGAAGAAAAGAAAATGGGCAATAAACACAGAAAAATATCTCAAGGATAATGGAATTTATGCAGAAAGCAACGTAGTTTTATAAATACAAAGCAGCACATGTGAAGTTTGGGCATGACATACATCTGTTCTTCGTGCAGGCGATGCCTGAGAGCCCTTAATCCTCCTTCTCCACACCAGGCTGGTGGCAGACATCTTCAGGAATCCCAGTGGTCTGAAGTGTGGAACCTTCCTGTAAAAAACCAATCACTTTCTTTAGCATGTAGTTGTTTTTAATACTTGGCAGAGCACTAATTCTGAAAAATGCTAAACCGTGTTCACAAGCATTTGAGATGGTTCCTTGGTCTGGGGCCAGAAAGTTACCAATGGCCCCTTTTGTGGGACTGTGCAGAGACACTGCGTCTGGAGGAGACAAACAGACTTTGCCCTTTGTTGTCGCTCAGCCTGGAGCTGAAAGAGCACCAGTAAGGTCTGGACATGTTGTGGAAAATTTACCAAAACTGTTAAAAATGGTTGGAGGGAGTCTGAAAAACATAATAAGGAACCCAAACAGGTTAATCAGAGAGCTAGAAAGGAGAAGCACTATTTAAAAAACATAAGCAGAATGTAATACACCAGGAAAATGTGGGAAATTTTCACATGATGGGAAGATAACATAACCAGTAATAATGGAATAATAATATTTTAGTAGACACTGGTTTATAAGCATAACATCCCCTCCTCCATAGATAGGGCATGTTAAACTATCTGGAGTATAGAGAGGAGGTTCTGATTTTCCTCTGTTACTTGTTTATTCCAGGACAGTTATCATCCTCCCTAAATTTTATTTAAAGTTCACAGCAGTCTATGCAGCTAGTGCAGTTTTAGGTTAAGCATATTTTATCCATAATTGCTATATTTGGTTCTCAAGTTATTATTGTAGTTCCTTGGGGTACATTTAAATCCACCTTATTGTAATAGATTATGGAATATAGTGGCTAATGTGTCTAATGTAAAATAAATGACTGTAATGATTTATGATCCAGCACTTCAGTTTTATTGAACATAAGGATCATTGTACTAAAATGGATGGTGTATTGCTGGTTTAGCATAAAATACTGAATAACATATTCAAGGGAATGAATGGATTGGCCAGTTCATAATATTCTGCCCCTTCAGCTGAGAGGTCTTTAATAAGCAAGAGTGTCATTACACTTGAAAATGTATGTGTAGGTAATCCATTATCCAGAACAATGACAGTGATCGGATGAAGCGCTTATTAAAGAAGGGCCCTCCTTACAGGGAAATACAGAGCACTTCCCTGCCTGCGGGAAGCTGTGTCGTGTGTCTGTGTTTCTGGTTTTGTTAAAGTGGTTAAAGCAGTCTTTAGTGTTGTTGAATTTAAAATTTGCAGGTTTGGGGTGGGGGTTATAAGGTGCTTTTAAAGGTGGAAAGCAATGACAATAGGCTCTGGTTTGCATGAGCTCATGCTAAGGTGCATGTTTGCTGGTTGTACCTATAAGTTACATTTTTCAGCTTTCCATTTTTATCTTACTTGAAGGCCAATACAAATTACACCTTTGCAGGCACCTTACTTCTGTTTACATCAAGCTTTGGCAGTATTGTCTCCTACTAAATGTCAAGAAGATTGATGAATGTCACAAAGGGCGATACCATTGGGAGTATTGCTGGGACAGCTTGCCTCGGTGCCACCAGCAGTGCTTGCTTTTGGACAGTCACAGCCAGCAATGTCCCAACTTAAACCCTTGACTTCCTGGGGTTTAGCTTCAACTCTTTAACTCTTTGACCTCAAAAAGGAAGAAGTTTTTTATTAGTAAGAGGGAAAATTAATAGGAGTCATAACACAGACAGAATACTTGAAATTTTCTCTGTCTATTAAAGTGTGTCTTTAAAAATAAGGAAACAAAGCTGAAATTATAAAAAAATACAGAGAACAGAGATGGTGTTTTAAAATACATATTCAAAGGTAACTGTTACAGGAATGTAGATGGTTGTGTACCTTATTTTCACATTTTCCTACAATCAGAATAGGATATCAGGTTGTAAAAGACTAGCTTCCAGGACTGTGCTTATAATAATTTGTAGTAAAAATCACATTTTGTTATGTAATGGAGAGAGGAAAAAATAATATGTTTTGGCGATGTTATCCTGGAATAACTCCACATCCATTTTCTTAATGGTGCTTGGATAAAGCTGAAAGACACAAACTGTTAAAAAAAGCATATTTGCATTCATTATACCCATTGTAAAAATGAATGAAGAACTCCTCTTGATATAATTACAGCTTAAACTATTAAAATAAACATGATCAAAGTACAGTAGTTTTGTTACAGCACTTGCAGACAAGTCATCTCCCCATTTAAACAAGACCTCACCAGCATTTTGATTGGGAAGGAGTTTGTTGCTATTTTGTCATCTATTACTAGCTTTTCCTGTCAGTGAGCACATCCTTTGGCAGACATGCAGGGAGAGTTTTAAAACAATTCAAAATTATTTTGGCAAAAACCGAAGCACCTACATTTGCAAAAACACATCTTCAAAATTTTTATGTATCCAAAAACGTTCAGGCTGGCTTTGACACGTAATTGGATCTTGTTTTATAGTCAAGCCATTTCAAATTTTTAATTTCTTATGTCTTAGTGTTTTAAGTAGATCAGTCATACAGCTCACTCAGAAAATCCTAAACTAGCTGCAGCTGTGCTTCTAATGGAGGCACAAATTGCAGCAATAGCTGTGGTGGGCTGATCTCGTGTTTTGGTGCAGGATGATTCCAAGGACCTGGCTTCTTCTAGTCGTAATTGTTCTACATATACATAGTTTTGGTGGTAACAAAGTTAGTGATACTACTTTGCTGAAACCTGCTGTCAAAGTTTCTTTGCTGCCTTAAACTTCCAGATGGTAAGGTGTATGTTTTGAACAAGAAAAGTAGTTGGAAAGCATCTTGGCTCTTTGTTGACTCCAAGCTCAAGTTTCTTCTCAGTATCATTGCAGTATGATAGTGTGTGAGCCTCTGTTTTAGTGGCCTAGGTAGGCTTGAGCAGAGTCACCAAGAGCTCCTAAGCTTAAGCATGTTGGAGCAGCATCCTGCTGCCTGCTCGTGCATGGTTGTGTTGCAGCTCACATCCCTGGTGGGGTGATGAAGCAGCCCGTTGCTGGCCTCGAGGCCTGCTACAGCTGCTGTCACCACATGGGGACATCTGCAACGTGGTGACTAAGGCCACATAAACTGATGCAGGATGATGCCCAGAGTTGCTGCTGTGCTGGCTGTGCCCCTGCTCATTCCTGGGATGAGGCTTGTGAGCATGAGTGAGGTGGCACTGCTGGGATGTGGCTGCTGAGGGAAAGTAGGGCCCCAGCTCACCCCATTTCCTCCTGTGTTTGAGCACAGGCCCATCCCACAGTGAGAGTGCAGATAGGTTTTATCACCTATCCCTTTATGCAACCCCCCTGCCCATCACCAGGACCCATCGTGGAGAAGAATAACTCAGTCTCTGAAGCCGAATTATGACTCTCCCTGTTTCTGAAAGCCCTTTGAGTCTTTCCTCTGCTGTGGACATCTGGTTTTCACATCACAGTTACTTCAGCCCATAAGCTTCCACAAGAATTTTAAATAAAATATCACTACTAACCAGATCCGTGGGGGAAAGCAGTGGCTTTCCTCACAAATAGGCACATTGTTGAGACTGGAGAAAAAGGGGGTTCTTTCATTCACACTGGGTTACATCACTGAGCGCCAGCCAAATGGCGGAAAATAGCGAGAGCTGTTATAGGAACAAGTTTATGTGCTGCAAATGCAGGAAACATCATTGCTAATGGTGCACATCTGATGTGTATTCAGGCCTTGGCTGTAGCATTCGCAGGAGCAGGAGATGGGCCAAGTGATGGCCTGCGAGCTGTGGGCATCACATCGCAGGAAGGTGGTGGTGGCCCTCAGGCATGGCAGGCAGGTCTTGTGGGTTAAAAAGTCTTTCCTGCACCTCTGCAAAGGCATATGTGGATGTCTGGATTTATCTCACCCAGTTTTAGGCATCTCTAAGACATCCACTAACTCATTACCGTAAGCCCCCTTGACAGGCAGTGAACAAGCACTTCCAGAGTGACTGTCTAGACAGGGTGATACTGAGGTATGCTTATAAATACCTACTTAATGTAGAAAGAGCCTTGACTGACTAACTGAGAACTAGACATCTAACTTCTAGATGCTGAAATTAGGCCAGATACCGCCTCTTCTTTTAGCTCCCCTTGTGCTTCTTTGTGTGTGTCTTACAAGTCTCAGTAAGTGTGTGCAGAATAAATTAAAAGGTCTGTAACTGCCTCTGCACGTATTTATGATTTTAAAATAGTAACAAGGTCCTGCCGTAGGAAAATTTCGTTAAATCTCTGCTTAGTGAAGATCAGTGACAGCCTAAGCACATATGTCTCCAGATACATATATATGCATATCTATCTATAAAAAACGCCATGTCTTTATATTTTTGTAAGAAAATTTTCCTGTTAGCATGATTTGCTGAATGCATTCTATATTTATTCTTCTGAATGAATATAATTAAAAAAATAGACATAAAGAAATAAAATAGACATTTTCTGATGCAAGAGAAACTCTAGCACCCCAAGGTTTGTCAAAGGTTGAGGAACATCCTCCTGTATCTGAACATGGATACAGTACTTAGATGTAGGATTTCTCATAACAGAAAGACTTTTATACTGGGTGGAATCAGCATAAAAAAAATGAAAATAAATTTAGTGACTTATTGTTTGCATTAAACATGAGATCATTTCTGTGCTGTTTACATCCAGACTTTCTGAAATTGAGTAAGATTTATCCACAGATTTCCATGGTGTTTTACAGAAAGTTTTTGTTACAAAACATGCATTTGACTGTGTCTGATGATATAGAATATTCCTGCCAAGTGCTCAGTTTTTCTTCACATACTTGCATGGTTTATGTGTGTATGTGCAATGATATGTGCAAGTTATGAACTCTTCATTATTTAAAACCATATATATATATATGTATGTACATATACATGTGCACACCTATCTGTGTGTGCACAACATATAGAAAGATGAGGATTATTGTCTTATTTCCAGGTTAGTTTTGTTCCTCTCAACGTGTAGAAACCATCTCTTTCTGTGACATTGTCACTGAGTGGGGACTCGACCTGGCCTTGTGCTGCCAAGAACTACCTTCCCTCTCTAGTTTCTGTGGAAAGGGGTCACATCTCTTCTGGTACCTTGTCCTGGTAGTGGCCCTGCTCCGGCACCCATCAGCCACAGAGGGACAGAGTGGCAGGGAGCGTTGTTGGTCTGAGCTCAGCTTGCCCACCCTGCTTTCTGCTATCAGTAGAGGCACTTGCTGGTACTCTAATTATTTAAATGGCTTCACAATATCAATAGGATTTTGTAAAGTTATACACAGCAATTTCCCAGATTTTCCCACTCAGCATTTGCTGCACTTCTTGCCTTTGCATTTGTGGTGGTTTCTTTTCAGACCAGTGCATTTCCCACCATGCTCAGACCAGGCAAGTAAAACCTTTATAATGCAGCATGCATGGTTAAAAATCCTCACAGGTTCAGAGAGCAGAGGAGAGCTTCATCTCTCCGTAGTCCTTTTCTCTTCTATGTGGCTTTATTTGAGGCTGGTGGGACGTTCAGCTTGGTTTACAAATAGAAAGCCCATCTGGGTCTTTTCCAGGCTGTGGAGCCCAGTGTGTAGATGGAGTTAAACAGTTTCGCATTCCTGAAGAAACCAAGAATGTTTTCACAGTGGAATTTGCTCTGTGTGAATTACAGGAGTTTATTTTTTCAGGATGAACTCCTTGGACAGTTTTTTTTTTTGTTTGCTTGTTTTTTTAAAGAGGAGATGATATGCTATGAAAATATCTACTGTAGTAACTGACGGTGTTGTTATTAAGGCTTGATTGGGAAAATTTGGGTTAAAAAGTCCATGTGCTGTTGAGGAGGGACAGGAAGAAACATGTTGCAGTATTTTCTCCACATTTCTGTGTGCAGGGTAGGCTATGGTAAGCTCACACAGTTGCGCCGTGCGTTGGTTGCTGCCAGATATTTCCCGTTGGTATTTCCTGGGGAGCGGGGAGCAATGATGCTGCAAGGGCCTCACCTCTGACCAAACATGCCTGTTACTGAGGCTCTGCCAGTGGAGAGATTCTGTGTCACTGAGGTTCCTGAAATGCTTTTTCCAAGCAGGGTTTATTTCGAGTTTAGAAACAGGACAAAAAGCACTGTGTGAAGCTAAATATTAATTTTGTTGCTTTTCTGGCAAGAAGGTCAAGGAAACAGAGGGAGTTGTACTATTCCATCATGCAACATTAGCTGCATGTCACGTGACTATGTGTGGAGGGAATTTTTATTATCTTTTAATTTGAGCTATAAGGGTAGGATTGAGTTTTGCCCTGAGACAAGTTCTCTGGACTCCCTGTGGGTCTCAGCAGGAGGTTTGTGTGTTCATCCATGGGCAGAAATCACTTACAGCTTTGGAGTTTCCACACACAGACATGCTCCTGTGAGGTCTCTCACTCCAGCCATGGGGACTGGTCTTATCTTACAGCATCTTTTGCAGAGGAATTAATCAGCCTCGTCTCTACCACAGGGTACACAGACAGATACCAAAAAGCAGCTGATAGGAAGCAACCTTTTGTCCCAGGTAAAAGGTTCATGTAGTCACACTGAGGTTCTGTTTGGGTTAACACATTGTCAGAGATGGTATTAATCTGATACATGCCACTGTTGTCTTGGGGATGAGTGGTCACTTGGAAAGACCTCAATTCCCTTGGTGAAGGAAGCTTCACCAGCTCCAGTTCAGGTGTCTTGGATCACCTGAAGGAGAACTTTCTCCTTTCAGACATGGTTGCCAGACAACTGGGAGATGAGAAGACAGGACAAAGAAACAGCAACAGTATGTGTAAGCTACTCTGAACTCGTGTAAGAAATGGTATGCTGTCCTCTGCCAGGGATGGGAAAGGTGACAACTCTGGGCCACAGAACCAGTTTTTGAACTCATCTAAGCAATACAGGCACTTTGTAGGTGTTCCATCTCCTTTTCTGCTCAGGGAGAAGTATAGGAGAGCTGTCTTGACCTTCTTCTGAAAGAAGAAAAATCTTTGAAGGAAAAAAGCTTAAATAAACTTTAAAAGGAATTCAGGAAGTCCTTCTTTAGGGGTTTGTGTATCATATGTGGTGTTATCCCGTGTATTTCACTGCTGTGCTGCAGTGAAGGAGTTCCTATGCTGTCTTTTTAACCAGACCAATATACTGCTTACATTGACAGAAAAAGTGAGTTATATTCTCTATCATCATCTCTTCTACATTAAACCAAATATTTTATTCAAGGCAATGGCAAAACAAGTGGAGTTGTAAGCTACCCCCTCTGTCTTTTTTTTTAGTTTTTTACATCCAGAATGTGACATGACCTATCCTAGATCCACAAAAATAAAATTAATGAATTGGACAGGTTGTGTGAGACAAGCTTTGATGTACAGAGGCAACATAAAATGAACATTGGATTTTGCTGTATTAGACATTAAAACACACCCCTAATCAGAAACCTTAATCAAAAAGCTTATGGTGAACATTAGCTTCTATTCCAAAGTAGCAACTGCTTTACATTTCATCATAGAATCAAATGATCCATAGAAGCTATTTTTTTTATATGCTGTATTTTCACTAGGTTAGGTTATTTTATATGCATAACTTGATAACAGCCTGTTTCGTAAATGCACTGTCTAGAAGTAGTGATTTTCTTTTTTTTTTTAAGCAAAACCAAGTGGGCTCAGCACTTCCCACACGTTAAAACTGGAACAATTGAAATTTTATGCAGTAGAGGACTGGAAGTGTGTTGTGCAACAGGAGAACGAGTGTCAGCTCGAAGCAGACGTGGAGAGGGGAGACTGAAAGAGCCCTGTGTGTTTAGTCTAGCAGAGTGCAGGCTGAGCAGTGACACGGTGTACACTGAGTACCCCAGAGGGGAAGGCTGCTACAGGGGAAGGTGATTAGTTACACCTAGAGGACAGTGTTTGCACAGGAGTATTCTGGGAATGCACAGGTCTGAAAATGAATGCAGTTTGTAGAGGAAAGGAGGCTTTGCTGACCAGCGGAGGAAGGAGGTTCCAGAGCAGCCTCCCAAAATCAGCTGCAGGGACATAAGGTGTTGTCCCTTGTGTTTTGTGAGTGGACTTCAATAACACAGTTTTCTGGCAAAGATGCTGATTGGAATCTATAATCTGGCATGTCCTCTATCTTCCTGCAAATCCATGAGTCCTTTGAAGATTCACTTGATTATGGCACACACAAACGTGTAAGTTTTTTTCACTTAAGACTAAAAGTTCACTGAAAGAAGCAAAGTCATTGATATGTGCTATTTTTGAGGAATATGCTTTTTTTTCTTCCACAAATAGGAAGAGGAGGAGGCACAGATGGTAGGGGGAGGTGCCTTCTGCTCATTGCCACTAACAAGGCTGCGTAGGTGAGGGCATCCGTGTGTTGTACCCACATTTCTGTGCCAGTGATGGACATTTCCTATTGGTACCACATTTCTTCTGAGAGATTGTGCCCCTTCATGGCTTGGTATTGGTTTGTTCTTTGGTGGGTTACACACAACACAAACACTCATATGGCTGGTAAGACTGGAGGATTCTCCTAACCATTTGTGTGGCACAAGTGCCATTCATGAAGGTGTGACTGGTCCACCACAGCATGCCCGTTTCCCAGGGACATGTAGATACATCCAAGCATACTCATAGTATCCTTCTCTTCATGTTTCCATGTGATTTTTCTGAACTGAACTGAATGGCCTGAATTATGGTACTCATTACCTAAAGGTTAATGTTAGTACTGTGATGATGGAAGTATTTTGTTTTTTTCCCTTCTGTACCACAGACTGTTCAGGGAGAGAGAAAAAAACCACTCAGGCCTTATTAAATCACTCATGGGCCTTGTGATAGCGTGTCTCACCCTGTGTATTGTAGTGTTTCCAGGGCTGTAGGTAGAAGAAAGCACCATAAAGTGCCATCCAAATGGTCTGGCTCAAACTGCCAGTGTGGGGATGCATGGAAGAGTAAAGATGCATTTTGACAGAAGTGGTAGCACTAGAGGTTCTCAGTTTTTAGTGATAAAAATCTCACTTTAAAAAATAAAAGGTATGCTCAGTAATTTTGGTTAGGGAACCAGGCCACTCATACAAATAGAAATATGGTCTTTTTTTTTACTACAAGAAGCCATCCAAGTATCCTTTTGTGATGCAATGTGGTGTACTGTTCAGGCTATGCAGTGAATCCTGGTTTTGGTGGATGCTTGTGTCAGCAGAAAGTGCTGCAGAACATTTGGCTTTGTCACCATGGGCTAAGAAGTGTCTCTGTTCCCTTGACTGGACAAACAGCACTGAGTTTTTAGAGTCAACTGAAGTTAGATCATACGGACGTAAGGTGGACATCTAGAGATGGGCTACAGAGGGCACAGGCAGAAAGAAAGGAGGTGTGCAGTTCTGCAGAACGGAAAGGATACAACATGCCAGGTACCACTGCGCTTGCAGTGCAGTGTTTTATGGTGGGGGCTGCATTTACTGCACATGGGAAGAGAATACGGGAATTAGGGAACATTGTGACGGATTGATTTCGATTGCATGTGCCACAAATACTGGATAAAAAATCAGACTGTGGCATTTCTACCCAAATGTTTCATGAGTTCCAGGTATTTACATCATTTCCTAAAAAGCAGGGGAAATAAATAGCTTCTCAAATGCACAATAATGCTGAGGTAATCTGAATGATAAAAATAATAAGCAAAGACGTTTAGGGGTAAAACACTAACTGTATTTGTTCTCAGTCGTATCTGCAGAGAGTGTATGGCAATTTTCAAAGCAGGCAGACAGCTACCAACATTTTTCTTCAAAAGGGCAGAATTTGACTTTTACCCTTTACAAGAGCATTGAGTCGCCTGTCTGAGGAATCTTCATTTTGCCTGCAATCAGAAGGGGCACTGTGTGGACTAATGTTGATGTCATTTCTCAGCTGAAGCTGGTTCTGTCTAAAATATCAGGGCCCAGACAACTTTATAGCAGCAGAGCAAATGAAAATACCTAGTTCTGTTTATAACTTCTCAACTGTATTCACACTTTGGATGCCAGTTTTTACAAATAATTTCTAGATACTGCAAGAAAAACATTCTCAGTAAAGGTCAAACACTGGACGAAGCCTGTTTGGCATCATATGCGTGATTCCATACGTTCACATGTACGGTGACCCAAATTTAACCTTGGCCAAAGATAGTAAAGCACTGTCAGAGCCAGTACTTGCACAAGGATTGCCTTTGACATGGTATTTCCTAGATCATTGCAACCTAGGGGAGCTGCTAATTATCTGTGGATAACCAGAAAGGTAATACCTGTAATTTCCTTATCACCCCAGGCTGTCTACTCACAGTTGCAGTGTGTTAGTATGGGATGCCAGTATTGTGCAATGTGGGTAAAATCTACAGTGACAAATGACTTATGAGCCATTTTCAAGGTGACATTTTGATCAGGGAGCTTGTGCCAAGTGTTTTCTATTAAGCATTTCATTTCACTGCATGGTTAATCAGCAAAAGATTCCTCCGAAAATCCATTATGTCATATGTCATATGTAATATGTCAGGGCCATTTCTCCTTGCTCAAAATGAAGGAGGGACCACAAATGCTTGAAAAATAGCAAATCTTATTTCTGCTTAAAAGTTAAAAAAAAGGCAAAATAAACGTGTAGCTTTGCTTCTGACCTTGTTTAAAAGCTATCTAAATGAGAAACCAAAAATGTAAAGGTTTACACAGCTTGATATGTTATTCATTATGCAAATACTTTCAAAAGCAATGCTAGCCTGTGTAGTATTATGATATTTGATAAAATCAGTATTAACTATGTGTGTCTTTTGAAGTTGTAATAAGTCTGGGTCATTTTATATGACTGCAAAGACCTCTTGGAATACAGATCAAATCCCCAGCATGTTTTCCTTTCTCAGCAACCCCTTTTCTACATCTAGAAGGCTCAAGTACTAAGACGACCCGCAAGCTTGTATCAGAATTGGTCTTTCTTTTTCCTTTCTGTAAATGAGAAATGAATTTTATATATGCTTACCAACAATATGCTTCTCTTTTAAGTCAGGGTCAGCATAGATTCAGTTTTAAATGTGCTTGAAACTTGTTCTTGACTAGTTGATTCTGACAGGGCTACACATGTATCTTGTTTATTTAAGGCAGGAGGTAGTCTGAAACTCGGTTTCCTCTTACTGACCATCGCAGTAAGATGTCTAAATGGTTTCCAACTTGCCAGCTTTTAGCACAGGCTGAACTCCTTTGAAATCTTCAAGGACTGTACAATCCATAGATTCATTTACAGTCCTCGCTTCTGGTTTGAATGCCAATAACTGTGAAGTAACAAACAGCTGGGCAAACTGGCAAAGCACCCTTGTGAAATGGGCACACAAAATACTCTGTTTTTAAGCCTCACCCATCCTGCTGTGTGGTAACTGCCCCAAAAGGGCAGAAAGAGTGTATGTCTCTTCTGCCTCAGGAAATCCCAGTTAGATACTTAGCAGTTTTTTGGGACTGTCAATTAGGGGTACCAAAATGGGAATAATTTCTTAATGTCTTTCTGTGCTCAAAGGAAAGAAATGGGCACTTGACTCCCGAAACAATCTTACCACAAAATAAGTCTTCCTATAAAGGCTCTGGTGAGGCTCAGGCGTATATTAGGAACACAGCCTGATAGTTTCCATGTGTCGGCCACAAAGACCTGCAAATAGACTGTGGCACACTCTTCTGGCTTAAACACTTCCAGTGACTATTGGCATTGGTGCTGGTGTTGAGAGAAGAGACCTGGACAGAACTAGGTGCTTCCCAATAGTAGTCCAACCTTACTGCTGAAAGTGCATGATGCTTTAGACCTATTGCTGGAAGTTGTCTGCTCTCATTTTTCGTCTTCAAATATCACCTTTTCCCTGTTGTCTCCTGACAGTCATTGCCTCTGAGATCTGTTAATGGTGCAACTGAGAAACCCTTGAACTTCCACAGAGTTTAATTTTCAGTGCCAAGCTTTGTCAGCTTGACTGAGCAACACAGGAGCCAGCCACACTGGATGCCACTGTGGTCCTGCTTCCAGAGGCGAAGACATTCACATGCTGCAGGAAATAAGTGTCTACCATAAACACTTCCCCTGTCCACCCAGTTCTTCGCTTGGGCAACTGAAAGTGGAAAAATCAGGAAGTATGCAAATCCTTTGTACAAAGGGTATGATGCTAAAGATTTCTTTTGATTCTCTTTGAACTAAGAATTATTTTCAGCATGAGAACCACCAGTAAATGATTTGAAGCAGTTTTACAATTCTCATTCAAGACTAGGCTTGATGGGGCTCTGGTCTAGTGGAAAGTTCCCTGCCCATGACAGGAGGGTTGGAACTAGACAATCTTTACAGTCCCTTCCAACCCAAACCATTCTGTGAGTCTATCATTCTGTGCCATGTGAACTCCATGAGACCTTGATTCTGTAGGGAGGAGCTAGTGCGGAATTCCATACTTTCTCCTGTGGGATGAGGTTTTCTCTGACATCAAATCAAATGGGTGGACAATCACCATGGTCAGTGTGTCCATTTATATTATAACCAGCCCTTTTCTTGAATCCTTGTCAGAAGTGGTCAGACTCAATTTGTAATGAAGCTGCTTCTCAGTGTTTATCCATTCTGAAGAGGCTCAGCTAATGCATGGGATCTTTCCTACAGGGCATGGAACTGCTTTCCCACAGTATCCTACCTCCCTCTGAAACCATTTTCGGTACTATTCCGTGAAAATAGCCTGTAACACATTGCCTGTGCCTGCTTTCTGGGGACATAAACCCTGTCAAGCTGTATCCTCATCTAGAAATTAATAGTCAGATTTTGCTGCCTTTGCTTTGTGCTTGGAGAGGACAGCATTGCTGTCTTAAGGTCTCCATTAATGAAGAATAAAGGCCAGGGGTAGAAGTCTCAGGGGCTGGTTGGCCTAGGACATCTGGAAAAGTAGAAACAGGTGAAAAACTTCAAAACGCCATTACAAAAGTATGTAACTTATTATTTCTCTATCAGCAGGAAAAGGCAAACTGACCAGGTGTACTTATGCAGGCTGTATTGTCCTGACTCTGGCTTTAAGCTGGGAGGATCATGGGCAAAACTGCATCACAGCAGAGAGATACCTAGAGAAAGCACTGTTCTTATCGTGAAAATACTTGTTACAGTTGTGAGCAGCTTATTTGAGAGGCTTTGTAGACAGGCTTTGTGGAGCTGGTTCTAAGTGATTTGGAGGGCAGGCTGGGAGAACCCAGACTGAGGTCCCAGCTGCTATAAGGAACTCTATACAAACCCTTCAGATTCATAGAAATATAGAAATAGTGTCCTGATTTTTATTGGAAAAAATAAAAGTATCACTTAAATGCCAAATAAGAAACGGGGAAGGAGAACAATGGCCAGGAGGGAGGAAATTCAGTGGAACTTTTTTTTTGTTCTCTTGTGACTATTTTTTACCTACCGACAAAAGTGCCTACAGCACATGTCCCCTTGTTTTGCAAATTACCCTAAACGATGCATTCATACTCTAATCATTTGTTTCCTCCTCATAAAAGAGGGTATATTTATGTTTTCATGCTTTGATAAAGCCATTACTGTAATTTTTTTGCAAAACCCCTTGCTAAGGTACCTTAATTGATGCAGGTGATAATACTGTCTGAGCCTGGCAGGGCAAATCGGAAATCTTACTGCAGTCTGTGAAAGTAAGTAGCAATTCACCTTCCTCCCTACTGGGCAGTAAGTAAGAAAACATACACTCACATCCACCAAAATGTTCTTTCCTTAATATCCTTGTCTCTGGTCCCAAGGATAAGATTTGTTTGTTTCCAAATATGTTCCTGTGCTACTCATAAAAACACTGTCAGAGCAGTATTTGTATGATACATTTGACAGGAACAAATATCGGGCATACTTGATCCATCAAGTCTTTGCAAGAGGCTGACTTGGGAAGTGCTGTGCCCTCAAAAGCCCTGATCGCTTTAGGAGATGCCAGAAAAAAAACACTGCTAGTACAGGCAGTTGTGTTTGAAGTTTAGGGTGCCATTTCAGCAAGAGGAATGAGAGACAGGTTTCTCTAAGAATGAAAAGTGAGTGGTTGTTGAGAAGGTAAAATAAAAGAAAACAGGGACTTGAAGAGCTGCTCTGTGTATATGATGATGGATTATTACTGCTTTTTCTGGCTATGAGCAGGACTTTTCCCAAGTGTGGGGGAGAGTGGGGAGTGAGCAGTTTGACAGGGCAGTAAGATCACTTAACAGTAGAGAAGAGATTCTCAGTTAGCTTTGCCAGACACGGATGAAATAAGTGGTATGGCTAGGTACAAACCTCTTTTTACTAGATCAGATGTCAGTGAGCTACTCTTTTGTTATTTGTAAGTCAACATAAAAGTGTTAAGACATTTACTGCATTGACCAATGGTTCTCACAAAATAGTATGGGCTGAAGCATGTGAGGACTGTGCCACCAGGACAAGACTCTAGGTATGAAGAGAGCAGATGGATGTATCAGTGCTAATGTCCTTCCTTAGGGGAAAATATGATGTCCTCATTAAGTTATTGCTATCTATATTCCTTAATTACCATGTACTCATTATATAGGCTGTTATTACTGACCATTTATACAAGAATATCTTTGAAGCAGTGTTAATCTTTCAGACATGTACATCTTGAATTCAGTAAGCTAGTTTTGATTTCTTTTAGTAATTATTTTAAAATTGTACTCAGATTGTTGAAAACATCTTCTATGATTCATGTGATTAATTTTTTATTCCATCACGGTTTTTTTCTTTCTCTTGGAACACTAATGCTGGTATTACTGTTTTTGCTAGCAATTGTTGGTTCTTTCCCACATGTCTGGAACTGATTTTGTTCTCTGTGTTTTTAATGGAGCTGGAGTGAATGAAGTTCTTTGTTTAGCTTTCTTTCTGTGCCTCAATATCATTAGGTGTCTGAAAAATGTAGAGCTTCTGTGGCACTTCACAAACGTTAACACTGACCATGCCCAGCTTTGCAGGAATGTTGGGTTTCGCCTTCACCTGGCACATAACTCAGGCTTGATCCAGCTGTGTTTCAGAACCTCTTGGTATCTAATAGAACCATGTGTCCCTGTTGCACATGCCTGCATAACCAGCATCCTCACTAAAACCACCACTCACAATTTTGGGGTCTGCTCCATACCTGCTGCTCTTGTAGTGCTGCTTTCCCAATAGCTTTGTATCAGTGAGCAAGACTCAGAAGGCATCTCTTCCCCCTCTCTGCCTCTCCATTCTTCCACCCTGCAGTGTACCTCTTGGATGACACAGTTTCTGAAAATCACATTTAAAAATAGCAGCGAATTAATAAATGTGTTTTATTAGGGGAAACACATTCAATCATGTAGAATTTGAAGGCTCAGTGCTTGCCAAACAACTGTGTTGCACTCAGCTCCTCGGCACCAAAACACTGCGATGAAGGCTGCCTTCTGCAGGTTGCTGGATGGTGTGCTGGGAGGGGCTGGTGTTACTGGTTGGGTAGCATTTGCTGTGGCAGTCGTTGAATTCTGGACCTTTTTCAGTGACATGTGCTGATGTGCCCCTTCCCGCATCATCCTTCTCTTCCATTGCTTCTCCTATCACGCTTTCCACTGCCCTCCCCCCTCTTCCTTATGCTTCTCCAGTCTGTGATCCTTTACCCATTTGAGCCTTTCTGTTGCCTGATCTTTCCTACTGCACTGCCTTCAATAGCCTTATTTTTCCAGGGCTTCTTGCCTCCTGGTGACAGTTCCACGGGCATAGGTGGTTGGGTCTGTCCACCTTAGGTCACTACAGCTGCACAGCTGCCTTTGCAGCAGCTCTTGGTTGCATTTGGCAAGTGCCAGAAAAATTCCTTCTATTTCCGTAGCAACAGCTGGAATTACAGAGGACAAGCAGTGTCTTGTAATGCTCTAGTTCTGCCTGGTCCTGTTGGGACTGCAACTGTGTGAGAGCTTATGATCTGAATGGTTATCTCCCATAAATAAACCCCCTTTTGAAACCTTGGTGGTGGTTATCCCAAGGGCTGTGGGCATATGAGTCCTGTCATGAGACGGCTGTTAGGGCACTTGTCTGTCCTTCCAGCTGCAGCTGTTCTGGACAATTTCTCTGGAGTGCTGAGAAGGGCATGGTGGTGATTGTCCTCTGCCTTGGCTGGAGGAAGCAGTGTGTTTCTTCTGCCACTTTCTTTTCTCTGGTCATGCTTTTCTGCAAATAGTTTCCTGAGCATTTATCAACTGCATTAAAATTAATCAAATATTCTGAATTTGATTAGGTTCATGGAATTTGAATAGGTTCATTTACCTATGGCTGACTGAGTGACAGTCTACATTCTTGCTGGATTTGGTGTTAATGCAGGTTGTTGCTCATTCCCATTACATTGGGGAAAGTGGTGTGGGTGGTTGTGTTCGGCTTTTTTTGGCTTCTTCATGTTATTTTAATTTGAATTAGATATTATGGTTGAAAGCTGAATTTTTACTTCAGATCTTTTGCTTTGACCAGGGGATCTTGTCTGGTGAAGACATGAGTCTTCACATTTTAGAGTGTTGTTTGAAGACTGTTCTTGGTCATTTCCTCTCCTTGCTATGCTGGTCTTTCTCCATGTTGCCATGTCCAGCCGTGGGAGGGGTTCCTGGGAAGATCTGACACAGCTCTGACTCCAACCACCCTAGGCTGGCTGTACCCTGAAGGTATTCAGTGCTCATGACAAAGCCGTGATCATGCCCCTAGGAATGGTCAGTGGTATCCATGGGGCCGGCTGTAGGGAAAGCTTTCTTTCTCTCTACAATCACGAACTGTTCTGGATGGTCCTGCTGCTCTGACGCTGTGTCTCCACTGCAGAATCCTTGCTGTGGCTGCCTGACATTAGCCTTTGTGCTCCGCTGTGCTTCATTTCTTCACTTTCTTCCATGTGTGTATATTCTAGAGTTTTCTTAATGGACTTTTTCCCCACAAACACTTGAGAAGACTGGCGGCTGAAGGGCTGTTTGGACTTTTTGAGTAATGTTGTTATGAGCTTGGCTATACTCTCCCGTAGTAAAAACTGCTGTCCACTGTGTTTAAAGGCTTGGGGCTGCTGGGGAACATCTGATTTATTAATGGCCTCTTTTCAGCTTCCTCCTCATCTTAAGAAGATATAAGCAGGTAATTAGCTAGTTGCCAAGAAAATAGTGGAAATAAACCTTGGAATTCCTCCTTGTAAAATGATTTATTTAACAGTTTTATTCTGACATGTGTGTTTTATGTTTTAATCATCTGTCTGTGGCTATGAAACAGGCCAGGTCTCTTCATCTTCTGGTGTTAGATTTTAGAGGACTACTACTACATGGTTTTGTTTTCTCTTTTGTTGCTGCATGTGAGTGTTTATGTTGGCTTTCTGGTAGATGCTTAATTGGATTGTAACTGATTTTACACTAAAGACTGATGTCCCGTTTTCTTTTAGTCCTGTCTGGATTGCTCTGGTTTCTGGAAGGAATCAATATTCAGAAATGTATTGAACTCCTTTACCGTGGCTTTCCTTCAGGGATGTAACTTACATTTGATTATCAGTTGCCCAGGGTGATGGAGGTGTTCAGATACCTTGAGTAATGGCTCTGTTCCTGTTACAGTTGCTGTTTGGAACTGGAGTTCTGGTATCTGCAGATATTTCCACCTGAATGCTGATAAAAAGGAAAAAGACTAGCAGCTGTTTTCAGGGCTCTTCCAAGTGCCTTCCATTCCCTTTCATCCTTCCTGATCATTTCCTTTGATGATAATTCTATTTTTCCAGTTTCCAAAGCTCATAATCTCAAAGTCCTTTTTCAGTCTGAGCCTTCTTCAGAAGCTCGCGTTAATCAGATTATTTGTGAAACAGCCTTAGTATCACCCCAATAATCTTTATAGGTATTGAATGACCTGTACCCTTTGTCAGGAACTTACACTAGGTACACAACTCTCTTGAATTATCCTCTGTTACCTGCAGGCGGTTGTACTTGTGCTTCACTCAAGCATTTTCCATTTATACAGGTCTCATTTGTCTTTCAGATCATCAGAGTCTCTAAGCATCTTTCTCCTCTGCTGAAAAAGACACAATAATGTTTGAAGAAAAAGATTGATGTCTGTAACTCATCACTTGCCACTTTTACTCACTGTTAGAGCAAGAACATGAATTGACCAAAAAGAAAAATCTCTTCCTTAAAACCGGAACCTGGAAAGACCTTTGTTTGAGGTGCTAAGGACTCATATTTACAATTATACTCCCCAGGGAAAGCCAGAGGGATTTACAGTAAATATCAGGGTTTGCATCCAGAACTGCTGACAGACCAGCTTCCTTTTGATAGATGGATTCATTATCACTTTCTAATTACAAGCAGATTTCCAGGTGTGTTCACCATGTTATAAATGAAACCTGTCCATTGTTATACAGTGATGGCCTCTGGGTCAGCTGTAAGGGATCTATAGCTCCTCTTCTGTCATTGGACCAAATTAATCACATGTATTTTTAACAGATAACCTTTACAAAAGTGACTGATTAATCACTTGGTAATGCAGACTGCTATCAAGTTCATCATCTCCAAATAAAGGAAGGAACTCAGCAAGACTACAATATGTCAAATGCATCAGTCTCAGTGTGTTAAAATACTTTCAGGTCCAGATGCTACTCTTCTAAAAAGGATAGAAATCTGCTACATCAAACATAGATGTTTTCCTGCATCTGTGGGTCAGATTCTGTGCTCAGATGAAGGCTTTCTGGTTATGCAGGCTTGCCGTCAAATTGAAGCCCCATGTGTGTACATCTAAGGACAGAATTTGATCACTACAAAGTAATACAATTTCTACCAGATTCTGTCATTTGATTTTTTTAGAACTGTGATTTTTAAGAGGGTATTGAAAGCTGTATGTATCAGTGAAACACAGTCAGTCTTTGTCTAATCCTATATCCAGTGATAGATTTAAGAGTGATTTTCAATGTTCCAGTCACTTCTTTTGAAGATAAAACAGCCTGTCTTTTAATTTCGTATTGAAGAATATGCTTGACATCTCTCAAACTGAGATTAGGTTAGCGAAGGCATACCCTCGCTTATGCTGCAAAATGGAACAAGTTCCTAATTGTCAAAAGATTAATCCTTGGCAGTCATCCAGGGCAATATTTGCTGTAGCAACTTGGTATCCATCACAGTTACGGACCAAAGGTCTTGTCATATATGTATTCCTCGCAGCAGCGCTGTAGCAGGGCAGCACAGCCTCACTACCCTGGGCTGTTAGTCTCTGGGAAACTCTATCCATTCCTCAATTAGTGCCCTCGTGGGGGTCACAGTCTTTGATGACTGAGCTATTTCTAAAGACTGAAATATAAAGCTCAGTAATACAAAAAAAGAAAAAAAAATTGGTGTGGGGGTTGCCTTTTGTGCATTGCAGTGTTCCATGTTAGAGGTTTTTGCATTTTCTAGGAGTTTGGTCCATCAATACTAATAACAATAATATTAGTGAAATGTGAAACTTTTTTTTACTGTGAATATCACCGTTACCTGCTTAAACTGGCTAATTTTTAATTTTATTTTTATTTACCTCACTTGGCATTGAACTGCCAAGATGCTGTAGCAGCATTTTCATCTGCCAGCATGGCTAGTCCTGATTTTGAATACTGTCTTTTTCCTTTGGGAATTCATGGGAAGAGCAGAAACACGGACAAGCCTTTGTTGTCCTGCAAGCGTAACAGAAGAATAGGTCAGTATTAGAAATACCTTGTACAAATTACCAAAGGTAGCAGTCCTAAGCCTTGTTCTCTTCATGTAGCTAGAATCCACACAAAACCTCAGAACACTGCCCCCATGTCCTTCCATGTGAGCCAGCTCTGCTGTGTTTTGGGTGATTACTTCAGTGTAGCCTTAGAAAATTCTTCAAAGGAAGTTTTACCTCCCTTATTCATCACAGAAATGATGATTCAGAAAATGGTCTAATTCGGTTTGGTGTTCATGGATGCTGATGCTGTGTACCCTTTGACTTTTCACACTACTGGCTGGCAGGAAACTGCCCGCACATTTGTGTGGCAGGAGGAAAAATGGAAAAAAAAATTTCAATCTGCTGTAGATTGATCATTTGTGGCAAGGGGGTGGGGGAGATACTTTAAAAATTGGGTGCAGCTTCGTTTATTTGACTCCCATTTTGCACTGCTGAGGTTAACAGGACTGTGGGGTGCGGGCAGGATCAGGACTTGATCCCTCACTGATGAGTCTCTGCCCATTTAGTGCTTTATAGGCCCAAGGGAAAGGGACAAATTGACAGAGTGTTCTGGCATGCTGCAGTCTATATTTGGATCCCTGATTTAAAGCTGACAGATGTATAAAATCATATGTAGCCAGAAAACTCCCTAGTGAGGACACAGCTGCATATATCGATGAATCAAAGTTACTCTTGTTAAGGCTGGCATTAATTTATATGGGGCAAGTTCCCTCCAGATCTGGTCGTGTAATATCACTGAGAGTAGTTTGGGCTTGTTCCACCCTGCAAACCCTGTGCTTTTTGGATATGAATGGAGAAGACTTGTAAATCCAAAGCGCTGCTCTTCTCAGTTGCTGGGTGAATGCCATCATACCCTCATTTAGATGTGGCAGCTGTTGTCAGTTACTTAATCTCATAAATAAAATAAAGCCAAATTTCCACAAATTGAATCCACCTCTATCACACGGCCTCCTGCAATGCCTTAAATGAAGTGCGTATTTTTGTTTCTCAGGAATCTCCCTTTATAACCCACTATACTGCTTGATTATTTCCTCTATGTCGTACAGGAAACAGTAAGTGATTAATAACCTGCCTCAGTTTTACTTTCCCCTCTTGCTGCCGCCCTGTGAAATAATGTGACCCACAGATGTCTGAGCAAAACAATCCATTGCTTTAGTGACAGATGCTGTTGGGGCTTGCTCAGTGAAAGTGAGCTACCACAGGCAGAGAAGCTCAGGTATTCCTGCTACTTTGATCATCTCTTTTTTTCTTTTGCATAAATTTTGAGCGTGCTGAGAACTCCCAACAAAGCATGACATAACCCACTCTGGAAAACAGCCTGGGGTGAGTGTTAGTCCCAGAGGCTCAGGAGGGAGTTAGGAAGCAGGTTTGCTGAAGAAAGGCAGATTTAGCACTAAAAATTGGCATTCACTGGCTGTAGAAATGTTGGAAGGGATGTGACGTGCACCATATATGTCAGTACTTGCTTCCTTCTTTCTTTACTAAAAACAAGATAATGGAAAATAAAGCCTCTGCATGTAAACAAATGAAAACTCTCTGTCAGAGTTAATTATATCATATATGGCACCCTTCACAATGTTTTACATTGTCTGAAGTGAATGAGTGATAGAAATTAAAATCTCAGAACTAGTTTTACCAGGATTTAGTTCAAGGCTGGTGTATGGGTATAGCTGTCAAGAGAAACTTCCCAGTAGTAACACTCACAGAGTGGGGAAGATTCCGACTGTCATTTTCATAGAGCACAAGTGCACACTGAGCCAAATTACAAGCTGATTGAATCTTTTAAGTATTGCTAATCGTTTCTACAGTCAGTCTATAATACACTCTTCAACCATCAGCTAATGCACTGGAGTCAGCTGGGCTCATAGCTGGAGAGTGGCGGCAGCCCGGGTGTGTCGCATGTGTCAGGCTGGCTAATTGAGGGGTGGCACCCAAGCGCTCTGCCAGATCTTTGTTTTCCTGAGTGGCTTTTACTAAAGGCATGTTTGAGTAGTAGGGAAGAGCGAAGTTATATCATATATGGTAGCAGCAGAAGTGTGAAATTGTGCTACGTAAAGAAATATGACTAAGTGGTGATACTGGCCACTCCTTTTTATGGCAAATCAGAAAAGGAAGCAGAACACACAGATTACTCATAGTAGCTAGTTTGATCCAAGATAGGGAATTCTACCTTTGAATTCACTGCGTGGGAAGAGAAATGGTTATTTAAAATTTAGATACCAACTGGTGAAACCTAGAAAATGGTTGAGAGGCTCATCTGTGTAGCAAGAGTTAACCAGGACCCCAGCTGCTGGGGGGTCTGCAGGGATTTCTGCTGTTAGGGGGAGTGCAGTGTGTGTGTGTGTGTACCTTTTCCACTGTTAATATTTCAGAAAATTTCCACTACTCACAATATCAGTGCATATCAGCATGTCATTCATAAGCATTTTGTTTCCCATCAGTTTTTTAAAATAGCAAGAAGAAAAAAAAAGTGAGTTGTGAAAAGGAGAAACTGAGATATAATTCTACAGTGGAAAGAAAAAAACTGCAGTGCTTTGCAAACCCACAGTTCATTCAATCCAGTGCTTAATATAAGTAGCAAAGGTCTTGCTCTCTTGTTTCCAAAAGGCTGAAGGTTTGTTTAAAAGTCCTTAGATCAAGGGAATGGAGGATGTCCCACTTCTCTGTGTTCCCTCCTTTCACCCTTACCTTAAGGTGCACCATTATCTTGCAGTAATGAAACCTGAAAACAATGGTAAAGAGTTAACATCAAGGACTTCACCAAAACCACCGACAAAATACCCCACAATCCTGCTCTAAAGAGGTTTCTATAGAACATCTGAGTTAAGCATGGCAATTACAAAGAAGCTCAAGTGGTCTTTGCTTGAAATTGCAAATGTACCACATTGCATTATCACAAGAATTCGCATGCAAGAACAGTTTGCAGATGGTTTGCATTGGCATACTTTATGTAAACGCTCCAGGGAACAGATGGCATCATGGGTTCTTGTGGCAAATGTGAATTTATAGCGCTCACAACATGCTAAATTCTTTTGCCTGTAGCTGAAAAGCAACAAAAATGAAGTGGAAACTCAGTCCTGTAAATCAGTTTGCCAGTGTCTTTGCCATTGTAGCTATGGATAACATTTAGTTTTGTCTTTATTGTGAAATTTGGGTTCTTTTATTTGCCATCTCCTTGCAATTGGGTGTAAGCACATGTGGCATGTGTGTATGTTTATTTGAGTACACATATGCAGCTTTTAAATTAATAGACTGATATTGTATAAAGAACAGGAAGTTGAGATCTCAACCATCATTTAATCCAAAGCTTTTGAATTTTTGATCCAAAATTGAATTCGGATGATTCTAATTTTCAGTTAACGCATAGATTGCTCTGAGTAAATAATCTGATTCTAAACAAATATTGGCAAATATTGTTAGAGGGGGTAAAATAACAACATAGGTTAGAATTGTGATTTACTGGCCTCTCAGTCATTTTGCACATACATATGCAGTGGGATGAGCATCAGGGCACATTAGCAGAAAAAGTAACAGCTCTTTCTCATTTGGACAGAAGTTGGAATTTGAACATCTTCTGTAAAGAGGAGGAGTTATTTAAGAATCCAGACCTGGGAAGGGAGGGGGGAGGAATTGTGTAAACAAGCAAGTGATACGTTGAATTTGTTTGGAACTATTATATCGAACTTAGAATATAATTATTATTGCAGTATATTCCCTAATTATTTAGATGCTTGTAAAAATTGATTTTATGTAAACACAGCTTGTTCTAAAACAGCCAGGTCTTTGCAGTGAACATAAGTTGTTTAAAATTTATTGACCTGTCGTTCACATGTGTTACTTTACTAGCACTTAATGGTCTGTTTAGATAGTCTTGGTGTGTATGAACTCCCAGTGCGCTACTCCAAGCACCACACGTTGACAGGTAGCTGCCATGTAGATAAAATAAGGGGCCCTACTCCAAAGCATACAGGGACACACAATCATTAGTTATTTTCTAATCTAAAGCAGGGATTTCCTTGGCAGCCAGAGGAAAAGAATTGTTCTGATTTTGCATTATCTCTGCAGCTGAGCTCGGCCCTAAGTCCTGAACCAATACGCAGGAAGGCCAAAAACAAACAAGCAGGAAACCCAGCTCTGCACCAAATGGAGTTGATTTAAGGAGCCTGAGCTTTGAGGGTTTCTTTTTGAATGGGTTGTGTAGACAGTGGCTGAGATTAGAAACTTACTTTGGCCTTCAGACTCTCAGGAAAGATTTAAGACTGATAATGGAAATGTAAATTACTTTTGTAGTAGATAGAGATCACCTTAAAAACCCGCTTGTGTTAAAACTTTCTGCAGTGTTTTTTCATCCTGTGTATAAATAAAGCTGTCTGAAAACAAAAACTAAAACAACAAAAAAGCACTACTTCTCATGGTACTTATTTTCCTCTGGCTCAAATGTAATTTATGCCCTTTTTCTTAACTTCTAAGGCTGCCATGTATTTTGTGAGTTGATACCACTTTTTTAATCATTAAGGTTTCATGAAAAAAAATATGCTAATGATAGGATCAGTCTAGCCCCCAAGTTACTCACCAAGCTTTGCTACTCTGTTTCCACCTATATGAGACTGAGTATTTTTAGAGATCTTTGGCTTTTTGTGTTGTGATTGTGGATCAGCAGCATAGTTTCCTTAATTTGATGCAAGCAGGGGTTGCATCCCTAAAATTCACTGCTGGAGTGGATCGGTCCTGCCTGACTCAGTCATTATCAGCATGTCTGTGAACCATAAATACTTGGCATGTAAAAAGATATTTATCTTAGCTTTAAATGTTCTGTTTGAAAATGCTGGACCAAATTCATACTAATACTACATCATACTATCTGAAAGCCTACTCTCAGAATGTTTGTAGCCCTGAAAATTCAGCAACGAATTTTTCATAGGAAAACTAGTATCTGTCAGTGTTTAAATATTTCATAGGGTTCTTAAGTAAAGAATATATTATGTTACTATTTTCTTTCATAAATGCAATTGCAGAGTTGTTCTTCTGCCTTCATGTCAGGCCAAATTCTGCTATATTTGACCAGCAGCAATTCGGAGTAACTATTATTTCCAGTGGATTTACATCTATGTAGCTTTTTGTTATGTCTGCAGTATGGTTAAGAAAAATCAGTATCAGGTTTTGTTTGCTGTGGCAGTAAAGATGTTTGTTCATCCACTTTTCCAACTACACTGACTTTGCTATAGACTGAGCAATCCCAGTATCCCTAACTCTTATAAACAGCAGAAACCCACAACTGTTAAATCCTTCACTCCAGTGGCATCACTTGGCTTTGAAGGCGTGAATTTAAAACATAAATAGTTATGGAAAATGCTTTCTATATATTTTTTTTCTCATATAATTCCATCTAGGCTCTTTTCCCCTAACACAGGATTGCAAATTTTGTTTTTAGCCATCCATTAAAATTGACAATTAGAACTTTAAACAAGTAGGCCATCCTCTGCCTGCTATATTTGAACATAGTTTATCAGCAATGGAAATGTCGTGTAGACCCAACAGATTATATATTTTGAGATCAGAATTGAGTTCACGGAAATGCTTAAAAAAACCCGTTCTGCTCAATAAGTCCATCTTATTCCTCTGCAAAATATGTCAGTTTTGTGCTTAAGTGTCATATTTCTTTCATAGTTTTTGCCCTAGGAGCAGCATGATTAGCTCAGGAGGGTGTTTAAGCCTAGATTATCAACCTCCAGAACTGTCTGATTTTAAACGGTTCTGTTTAGTGATAAAGTATTTCCCGTCAGCCCTATTCACTAAGAGGTGGTCTCATTTTAATGTGCTGAACATGATCAAACCCTGTTGAAGATAAGGAAGCTGCAATAGCACTGTGCCTCTGACAGATTAAGGTCTAGAGATTTTGCTATTAAAAGTCCCCTTTACAGAAAGCTAAACAATCGTGTCTCGTTGTGCCACCTTCTTCCTCTCTGACTAGCAGATGTGCACTGAAGTTGGCTTTCAGTGGTTCCTGCTTTTGGGTGAGATTGCTGAAATTATTTCCATCCCTTGGCCATAGTGCTCAGCTCTACGCCAGTCCATTGTGCAGCACTGTCGCCTGCCTTGTGCCTGGGGGTTACAGGGCAAGGGCTGGCTGGCCTTGGCTCCTTGGCTAGGAGGTTGGCCTTCATGACACCTGCTGAGGAGTGTATCCCTTCCCTCCTGGCATCTTGGCTAGGTGACCAACACCCTCATCCTGGAAGTAGTCCTGTCTCCATGTTGACAGTGGGTATCTGGGGGGGGTGAGCAGTGCGTATTGCCCACTAGACACATGAAACAGTTGCCTTTTTGGCTAAAGTTCTTGTAGCTAGGTAGGGGCAAGGGTAATGATGGCTATGATGACTAGGTAATAAATAGACAAATTGGGACCTAACTAATGAGAAGGTAGAGTAGGTTCTTCCCAGAAGGGAATTTGTTGTTGGTGTGATAAGCTTGGGCATCTGGGTTGTCTCAACACCAGATTTTACATTTAGGGGAAGCATAGCAATTTTTACTGACCAGGATGGTACCTTTTCTTCTCACTAATAAGAAAACAGTAAAAGCTTCATTGTACTAATGAAATGTAAATGACCAGCAAGCTCACCTCCAGTTTCATGTGGCAGTGGCAGCATTAAGAAACATGTTGTGGTTGCAGTTAAACTCCAAATAGGTGACCAGAATTCCCATGTGATAAACTGTCCTCTTGGTGTGTTCAAGGGATATTTTCCTAATTTTTGATCCTTTAAGAATGTCTTCAAAAGAAGCATTACATCACTTCTACCTATGCCAAGCCCATTTGGGAAGATAGATGCAGGAGAGAAAAACATAAAGATCTCTTTTCCCTCTTTCATCAGATAGGTGTCCATATCTCAGCTCAAGAGGAGGATGATGTCACTGAAGGCACAGACTTATTGTATATATGCTTAAATATTAGGCAGTACAAAACCCATAAAAGTTCTGTGTTTTTTAGTAAGGGACGTTGTATAAGATATGTGAGTACCCAAGATGGACAAGCAAGTGAGCCAACTGGAAGCTTCCAGAGTTTTTGGATGGTTCCTGAAGGTACTTGATCAGATTTCTTGTGTGGGTCCAGTGAGAATATAAAGATGTTGCATAAGTATTGGTAGCCAAGTGGAGGCAGCTCTTCCCCAAACCAGGCATCTCCAGAGACAGTAAAGAGCACTCATGGAAGGACTCCAGCCCTCTGCTAGCAATGATGCTGGAAAAGACAGTGCCTGTTGCAATTCCTGTTTTCGGGAATTTCTCATGGGCTTGAAGTCTGACACCTACTCACATGGGCTCTTTCTGCACCAGAATGTGGTGAACTGTCCTGAGAGTCAGAAAAAGCCACAGGAAGCTCTTAGATTTGCTTAGTTCCTGCCCATATTGCTGGATAGAGTGAATTGCAGGGGTTCAAAGGCTATCAGAAAAACAAGTAGGGTCAGGGCATGGTCCTGTGAGTTGTCCATACTGACAGGTAGCATGCAGGCCTCCTCTCCCCAGCAATGCCAGGCATGGATTGGGGGCAGCTGAGTGAGGAACTGTCTCTGTAGGTATCCCCAAGCCAATGCTGTAATGTAGTGGGAGATGCTTTGAATGCAAGCTGAGCCTCAGGGCTGGAACTGAGCTCTGGCCCGTTGTATTTATGAGTGTAGGTACAGTCAAAAGGAATTGCTGTGCCTGTGCATAGACCCTTAGTGCTTAAATGTTGGTTTAATACAGGTTCCCAAAATGTTCAGAGGGTCAGTTGTGCTGCAGGGTGGTGGGTGCATCTTGGCTAAGGCCAAGGCTGATAGACAAGGCAGGTGTACTTTGCTTTGCTTTGCTTTGCAGACATAAATATCCATGTATTTTATTCTGGCTGTCACAGTGTGGAATACTGAGAGAAAAAGAAATAATTTTTTCGTGTATTTAACTAGCTGTTACCATATGGTCACTAATAGTGGAGAGCTAGGTCTGATATCTTCACATAAGCTTTGAACATGCTCATGTTCGTGACTACAGATCTGGAGGTGGGGGGTAGGCAGGATGGACTTGCCACCTTTAATAATATTCATGTTTTCATATGTATTCAGACATACTTACATCTATTGTTAGATTAGGTCCCACATCTATTAGCTTTTTATTAAAAATTTTCTGGAAAATTGTATCTTCCCACACTGAAGGCCTTTTTTTATAAAGATATTCTTCTTGTTCCACTGGCAGGACCTTATTAGCAGCATTCAGAAAGCCTCCCAACAGGAAAGTCATGAGCCCTGAAGCTGTAGCTTTACTTATATAGTCATTCCCTGCTCCCTCTCCACCATTTGAAGGCCTGTAAGATCTTCCTCTGTATTGTTTTTAGGATTATGTTTGTTAAAGCTAGTAAACTAAGGGATAAATCAAAGGGATTTTGTGATCATAAAGATTTACAATCATCACTATATTACATACTTGAGTAGGGTTAAAATAACAACTCAGTTTTAATTTAACGGGGGGATGGGAGGAGTATATAAAGAATACTAGTTTTTATGTAGTGTTCTGGTAAACAACAATGTATAAGATTGCACAGCTTGGACAACAGTTAGTAAGGAATACAAAGCTGGTCTCAAGAGTGTTTTCACTGGTCTCAAGAGCATGGGAGCTTGTACTTGGCATTGGTGTTCACCCTCCCTGTCACCGTGGTGTAAGTGGTCCATGCAGCCAAGAGTAATTATGAGAAATGTGTTGTTTTGTGAAGCACAGTGAAGGCTCTGTACAAGTCTGCAAGCAGCTGAACAGAAATCCAAGCAGTGGGTGTGCATAAGGTCATGTTGGGATGAGGTAGGTGTGCATTCAAGGGTAATTAAAAAAAAAAAAAAAAAAAAAGCCTTCTTGGGATCCTAAAGTGTGATTTTAATTGAAAAGTATTAATGTTAAACCAGTCACCAGTGAGAGGCTTTGTGAGATTCTTTTGGTCTTGTATAATGGAAGTGATACATGAAAAAAGGAAAATCAAAGAATAATGTGATTCCATAAAGGACTGTCTATATATTGTAGAGGTGCCACAAGTATTCCCAACGTGGTCTCTATCACTTCCCAATGAGTGATGCACCCAAGTTCCAAGAGTTCATAAAAGCAGAGCATGGGACATTTGCATCCAGGTTTTGACAGACTAGCAGAAATCTTATATTTAGATGCAGGTCCCAGTTCTGCACTTGTATTTCGTGTTTGTTGAGTCCGTATCTAGAGCTTTGGAGAAAGTGAGGCACACTCTGAGTATCTTAAAATAGTCTAAAATCACAGGTTGGCTCTGCATTTCTGTGAAGGACATCAGAAAGTATTTTTGCTCTGGACCTTCTATGATCTCCTACTAAAGCTGCTAGCTTCTAGTGTCTAATATCCTAAAAAGACCTATTAATTATTTAAAAAGCTCTGCTTTGTCAGTTGACTTTCTGTGGTTCTTATTGTCACTCTACTGTCTGTTTTCCTACTTGTCATCTTTTCTTCCTCCTTTAGTTGGGTATGTGTTTGAAGTTAGTTTTAAAGGAATAAAATTACACCCATTTATTTACATAGCAGCTGTCAAAGCATGATACTCTGTTCTCCAGAAGTAAGCACACAAAAAAAGGTTCATCCCCTGGTTTGCTATCTTGAAATTGCAGGGACTTGGGTTTTCTAAACCTTCTTCCTTTTTATGAGTAATGATTAAAAGGAAAACAAATTCTGCCAGGAGCTCTAAGTTATTGTCAGACTGATGTCACTTGCTAAAGCCGTGTAATAGGTTTGTCGGAGAGACCTGCAGAAGAAAGAACCATCTCTTTATCTTTCAGTGGGAACTCGAAACAGAAAAGCTGTGACTTAACTTCTTATGGTGTTTTCTTGGCATCAGCTCTATCTCCCCAGCTCTTATTCAGGCCGAAAGAAAGGGCTGTTTTGTTTTGTTGTGTTTTTGCAAGAGAGTAAAATAAAATATTAACTGTGTTTTTCTTTTTAATATTGGGAGCATAATAAGGTCTCTTAAGAAAAAGAAAGCCAACCAGTAAGCCTGGAATGTCTCTCATTTCTTTAACAGCTACACAGTGTGTGCAGCTGAGATCTGCCAGTTGGATCCTAGCAGGGGAGAAACCACTTTAGTTTGTTTGGTTTGTATATGGAATAACATTTTTCTTGCCTTGGAATAGTTGTTTGTCATCACTCCCCTTTTGTGTTTATGTGCTGCTTGGAAATAGTCTCCATGCTGTATATGCATTTGCCAGGATGTGCACATAAACAATGTTCCATTATGGCCCGCTCTGCATACTCCTTATTTACACCATATACATTCAACAGTAAACACGGTGGGGAATGACAGAGAGCAAACTCTTCTAGGCCCCTTTTTTTCAGTTGGTCCAGACTTTCTGCCATATGCTTGCTGAGGTCCCACTTCTATTCATGTTTTTATTAGGTAGAAAAAAAGTGTCCAGACTTCACACAAAGCAGCTTTTGTGTTCTCTGTCAAAAAAAATCTTCTCCTATGAAATGTTGATAGAAGTACCCAGAGCCCTTGTGGGGGTGCGGAGTTTGAATAGGCCCGTGGTGAAAGCACGGGAGGGGAGAGGAGGGGAGCTGGGGTACAATTTTTGCTTCTTGTGTGCCGTGAACGAATATCACTTAACTTTCTTTTTCTCTAGTTTTCTGTTTGGCAGCCAGGGTCGTACCCCTCATCTTGGCGCTTGTTACAAAGGTGATGTTTTTAAAGTTTTAAACTCTTTCAGAATTTTAGCTGGAAGGGATGAGAGAGGCAAAATACTGTTTAGTGTAGCATAAAATGGAAGTTTGACTTAGAATATATGTTTAGTAAAACTATAGAACCATGGAAAAAAAGTGTTACAGTGGCATAAATCATTTTTAGTGACTCTGCACTTGAAAACGGTCAGATTAGATCTTTTTCTCATTGATTTTGTATTTGGTTAATGATTGCAGTTCTGAGATCATAAAGCTATATAAGATGTAAAAGATACGGGAAAATATCTTTAACCTCTACATTTAAACTATGTGTTTCTTTTGACATTGAAATACTGCAATGACCTGGTAATGTTTTCCAATGTTTTAATTTTTGCTGATGTACAAAAATATCACAGAAGAGCTGATTCGTAATTATTACACATGGTATTGCATAAATTTCTTCCTAATTAAAAAGCTTCTAAATTCTGAATAATCAATTTATGAAGACATGTGGTTTTGACAAATTATACATTTAATTTCTAAAGATTTATTAGAAATTTGACCTGCAGCTAGTTAATTATGGTTATAGTACTGATGCAGTAATACTGGAGATTGATATAATGATATGTTTGCAAATTTATTTTGATATCACCTACCTAAGTAGGAGGACATGGGAATACACCTATATTTTGAACCATCTTGTTTATGGTGCAGGGAAGCATTAGTTTAATGAAGAACACAAATATTTAATAGGTGTGTGTTGGGATTTATATGAAAAGGTACTTTCAACAGAATGTAAGCATGTTGAACTTGGTCATTCAGGTTTTACCATTTTAGAGGCTACATTTCCAGTGGCATCAGTGATAGTTTTAGGTGAATAATGATAGCAAAATACGAACTTTTTAAAAAACTCCATAGTAAGAAATTAAATTGATTCTTCCTAATTAATTTTCAGTTCACAAAGTATTTCTGAACTACCTCTGTTTGTACTAATCTCCCACCCACTATATTGATACTCCTAGTTTTATGAAAGTCAGCAGCTAAGTAATTCAAGACGAGTTTTCAAGATATCAAACAAGAAGCCAAATTAAATAATAAATAGAATTTTTAATGACATCTTTCTATCCCATCTGGATTTGCAAGTGATCTATGAGAACCATAGAAGGAAAATGCAGATGAACTTTCAGAGTGTGAAATGTTTAGAAAAGCAAGGCATATCTCAATCATGTAGATAATCCTTTCAGTAACACACAAAGGTTACCTGTTTTTTTAAAGCAACTAAGAAAAGAAGAAGCTTTAACACGATTGTGTTTTTTTCTGACTGGTCTGAAATGGGAATTTCTTCTGACTGGTCTGAAAAGGGAACTGAGGAGCTGCTACTGAGCAGCGATTTTACTTCGTGAAGAGACGTTGGTGGGAGGTGTGCGTTACAGGACCTGCTGTGTCCATGTGTGAGAATGGTGGGTGGGGGAAGAGGAGCAGAAGATGACCTGGTTCAAGGCTTTTCTCCTCTGAAGCTTCAGCTAAGAGTGTCTTTGGGTCTTCCAGGGGAAAGGAAATGTATAGTCTTACCCTGCTTGTCTGAAACAGGGTAGTGTCACTGGTGCCTGCCTTTCCAAGCGTTGTTTAATGCCCATTCTACCATGAGTCCAATTTTGCCTGCAAAAAGAAAGAAAAGAGGAAATAGAGAGATCTCACTTACTGTGACCAGAAGACAGTCAAAAGTAAGTGTAATATCACATCAGCCTGATCTCTTATTTTCTCCTCTGGAAACTTAGTAGCTCCTTTTTCCTAACGCTGTGCAGCTGTGCCTCACAGCAGTGAAGTGTGACCACACCCTGAGTGTGATCATGTGCCCTTCCTGGTCCCCAGGGACCATCTTGCTCTCCTACAAGAGAGAAAACTAATGTAGCTGAATTCTAACATTTTAGAAATAGAGAGCTTTAGGAGTCTTTGTCTTAGATTTTGATTTTTTTAG
Organism: Pachycephala philippinensis; assembly: GCA_013397055.1. Taxonomy (NCBI): domain Eukaryota; kingdom Metazoa; phylum Chordata; class Aves; order Passeriformes; genus Pachycephala; species Pachycephala philippinensis. Next base: position 167,852 of record VWZT01001851.1, on the reverse strand, counting down.
ATTTGAACTTTGTTATTTCTGATAACCAGAAGAACATGAATAGTACTATGTTATTTGTCCATAGTATTTGTGCTTACATTTGATGTGTATATTCAGAAGTGTAATGCAGTTCTAAAAACAAAATAGGAAAATTGCTGTGATGAAATAAATAGAGATTCCCAAATTCATCAAATTACTTGCTGCCAGTAATTAGAAAGGACTGTTAGAAGAAAAAAACAACTAGTATTATAAGATTTGCAGGAGTTATTTCAGAGTTTACAGTAATCAACCTGCACAATTCTGAATGAAAATAACACATTCTATGATGGTGAAAAATTCTTTTTTTAGATTAATTAAGTACTGTCTATGCCAGCTGAGGACTCTTTAATTCATCAGTAATTATCTAGACAGAAGTCAATGAGTGGGCAGAATTTGGGTGAGAAAGACCATTGGTACTTGATAAATGCAGTCTGGATAGGGTCCCCACAGACTGTGCATGAACTATTTTATGAGAAATACATTTTGTGTTTTGCATATGTCACAACACCTGAGGATATAAAATATCATCTAGACTGACGTGAACTCCCTGCATTCTCTGTTCATTGTACCATCAGTATCCTGTGGTGAGTCAGATAGCTTTGCTTTTACTCTGGTAGCATTCAACTCATTTTTTCCAAACCATTTTTGCAAACCTATGAAATTATTCTGTAGCAGGAGAAGGAAGAGGTCTCTTAAATCATTCCAGATATGTTAACTAGGAAAGGGTTAATCTGCCCTCAGGAGTTGCTATGTAACTGAGTCCTGCTGGGAGAGTCAGGATTTCCAGCCAATGGGACTCACCCCTACAATACAATGCATCTATCTTGTGTTTCTTACTTGTTGTCAGTTATTGGAGTTTTTCCTGAACTGGAATTACACTCCTGCTCCTTTCATACTCTCCCACTGAGTCTTAAATAATTGTATTCCACACCAAAGTCAGAAAATAACAGTACAATGGTGTGCTTTTATCCCTGAAAATGTTACTTTGGACAACTTTGAGTGGTGTGTAGAAAGATCTCTCATGCACCAAAACTAGGAAACTTTTAAAAGATAAAATTTCCCAAAGAACTCTAGGATATAACATGCTTTGGATTGCTTTTAGTCTTCCTGAAAGCCTTCTCCTACCTTTGTGTTCTCACCTGTGTACTCAGTCTTCAGCCTATTTTCTTGTGCAGAAAGAGCAGAAAAATGTCTCAACCTTAAACTGTTCCTTCCTGCCTAAGGCATTTCAAGAAGCCAGTATTGATTTTCCCTGCATCCTGATTAGACTCTCTCCTTAGCTATTCCTCTTCTCTAAGGCCACTCAAGGCTCGAGGGCTGAAGCACGAATTCTTTAATTTCTCCTTCAGAAGAGCCAGGTGTGTTTTCTCAGCTCAAGCAAAGCCTCTGTGGTTGCGCCAATATATTTGTGTGGAAGAGGTGGCACTTCTGAGGGCTTTTTTGTTGGTTTGGGTTTGTTTTTTTTTTTTTTTTTTTCCTGGAGGAGATCCACCCACAGTCCCTTTGAAGGCTGCTGATAAGATGAGGGAGAGACTAAGCCTAGCCTGTAAAAACACTGCTTAGGAATCTCTGCTTTGGCTGTTGGGTTCTGATAGGAAGCAAGAGAGTGGAGTGGTATCTGTCAACATGTCGTTCAAGTCTCAGTAAGTTTTACACTTCACTTAGATCTTTGTGCCTCATTTTTTCCAGTGAGGTTCTGTCTAATAATTTGTGTTGGCAAAGCTCTTAGCCTTTCTTGCATGCATGTGAAGTCCTACCTCTGAGTGACATAATGTTCCTGCATTGTTCAGCTAGCAGAATAGGCTTTAGTATCAGTGGTGTGTGCTTCTGCTCTTAGTAAGCCTGTTTTAAAGAAGAGAAAAACCCCTAACAATTTTTAGACAAATTTAAGAATCCAGCAGGTGGACCTTTAACTTTTTTAAGGTTTTAATTAACATACGTGCACCAACTTGTCATTTAAGATCTGATTGTAGATAACAACTTGCTGTGCTTTTTAAGGAGAATTACAACACATTTCTCAGGACTGGTGATGTGCACATGCCTCATCCTTGTTACTAAAGCTTCTATAGATTCAGGCTTACTTTACCCATCCATCAGTCTTGATAATTCTTTGAACGAGCTTGGCCACAACCCTGTCTTCTGGTGTATCCTTTGGTATATTTCATGCCAAAGACAGAATGGATGGATGCAGTAAGGGTGAGATCTCAAAGCCATTTGGCAAAGGATAGAATATCCTTCCACACATTTTTCTTCTCATGTCTCCATCTGAAGTTGAGTAAGTCTGTTTTTCTAACAGTCTGATAACAAACAATACATAGAAGATAAGTGTCCCACAAATGAGAAGCCTGTTCTTGATGATGCTTGCCCAAAACTGTGATTGGATTGAAAGAAATGGGTTTTTTACAGTGTGATGACAAGGTCTGTGCAGAATTGTTCAGTCAGAAGAAGGCTTAAGATAACCAAATGAAGAGTTTTTGGTCTAGTTTATGCAAAACCAATTCGATAGTTTTATAGATCTGTCAAGCTTTATACGCTGAGGGACTACCACATGCTTAGAGACCACCTTGCATGTCCTCCACTACTAAAGGTCCCCAAAGGGCAAAAAATCCCTGATACTGCACAAAGCCTGGGGCAGTATGCTGTTCACCACCACAATATCTAACTGCACCCCAGCTCTGTAAGTTGTCTTTGATGAAAGCATGTGTGTCAGTTGTGATTCCCTGAACATGGACTTAATACATGTGGACATTCAATCCCTTCTGTGGTCCAATATGGGAGTCTTGCAGTCTAAGGCTATGGGAATTTGCAGGTCTAGTTAATCATGTGGGACTAGTTTAGTGAAGCAGCTTGAGACCATGCAAATTTTTCTTTGTTGGCTTAAATTGCAGAGGTCAAGTAGAATTTGAGGAATGCACTGAAGAACAATTTGATAAGTATATTCTAGCAGAGTTTGAAAACCAGGAAACATCTTGTGAACATTTCAGACTGGACGTTATTGATGGTGGCATTGCTTGTTCTGAATGCAAGTGAGGTCCAGCCCAGCCTGACTTTTCCTGAGATCTCATCTATGTTTGAATGTTACATTGGTATAACAATGTAGGGTGAGAAAGCAGTTGTTCTTTTTTGAAAGAGTGTTACCTGTCACAGCCCAGTCATGGAGAGTTACTGTAGTATAAAAGGAATATACAGAATCGCTCACCTGCTCAACGCTAGTTACACTACCATAACCTGTATGCTTGTAAAACTGACCCCGTTAGTAAAGTATACTTTTCAGGCTACATCAATAAATTTACAGAGATAACAACGTCCCTCGGAGGACACGTGCCCTCAGTTAATTCACACATTATTGATGGCACATGTTCTACAAAAGAAACCAGACACCGTTTTGCTAAATATATACCTCAGTTTCTGGGTAATTCTACCTCATTTACAGCAAAAATTTACTCAGGCTGTTCCCAAACAGAAAGCACATCTGCATGACAGAAACAAAGGTGTGAAAGGACAGTGAGTTAGGGCAACAGGCAGAGCAGAGGTGTTGGCATGATGACCATCATTACCAGCAGATTTCGGGCGATGTCACCACATTGTCATTGCTGTCATTACCCCTGCTAGGCAGGTAGCTATGCCAACACATTTTCCAGTCACCTGTTCATTCTGCTTTCTAAGATAGCCACAGATAGGATGCTGGACTGTTCTTTCAGTGTTGGATGTAGGTTTAGGAACTAGCTAAGTGGGAACTGGACTGTCATGAATACACGTCACACTGCCGAGTGTGGATCTGATGCCTTGGATTTTAACTTTTATATTTTTCAAATCCTGTATTGCTTAGTGTGTAACTCTGAAGTGTCTTGTAGCCTGTTAGGTGCTGTTCTCTCATGCTGGGTAGACATAAAAAAGCCTGTCCAGGCTTGCTTTCCAAGGACACCCAGACCCTCCTAGGCCCAAAAGTATAAACCAAAAGTCTCTAAAGTGGGGCAAGCTGAGGGGAAATTACATCATTAACTTAAGCTTTAATCGGAGAATTAACCCTGATATGCAAATGAACCAAACTTATAAAAGTGTGAAGAACTCGTGACCGGGCATCCATCTTGGGTCCTTTTTGGATGTAGCCTTTGGCTCCCCAGGGTGTACCTTTGAAGGCCTTTCAAATAAATATCTACTTTTATTCCCTTATTCCTGTTTAGTCTCTGTTTCCAAGTAGCCTCTCAAGGCATCAGATCTATTGCAGTTTACATTCATGGTATAATCCAGTCCAATCTGCATTGGGCTTTATGTGACCAGAGCTCTGCTCAAGTATGTTTCAGCCATCTCAGGCCTCTGGGTTCCCTCTGTATGGGTTGTCCTTGTCAGCAGTGCAGGAGCACAAGCCTTAAATGCTGCTTAAGTCTGTCTTAAATTAAATAGAGCTTAGGTAAGGTTTAGTCTTTGTTTGGATATGTGTATGTTTTGAGCTGGACTTCCAGTTACTGCTTGGTAACTTTGGTCTTTTTCTGGAAGAAAGCCATCAGGGCTAACTTTTCACCAAGAGTTTAAGAGGTCACTAGTGAACCTGTAGAAGAAGTACAGTTGTACCACTTTATATTCTGATTCTGGTTACAACTAGGGTGGTAAGTTGCCTATGTTTGGAACTCCCATTTATTCTGCGTGTTCTAGCATTATTTATTTATACATTCTGAGACACCTTTCAGGATATCAGAACATCAGGAAATACTATCCTTTTGTTAGGTAACTTTCTTTTCTCTACCTCCTTAAAAAGGGCAGAAACAAAGTAGTTACTTGAACAGCCTTTTTGAATCTCTGTTTTAGTTTTAATGGAGCTCTGTGCTCTTTTGCCTTCAGCCAACCATAAGCATATTCAGCATATAGGAAACTTTATGGTTAGAAGTAGTATTCTCTGCAGTTTAATATTCAACATTTCTACTTGCTCTTCTGCTCTTTCATACATCTTGATTCTACTTAGTTTTTATAGATCTCCCAACCTTCATTCTCCCTGGATTATATAATGCAATGTGTCAGTGCCATGCATGGCACTCCACTTACCTCAGCATTTCCATTATAATTCTATGTTTTGAGGGATTTATAGGCTAGCAGTAAAAATCTCTTTCTTGGCTAAACCTTGAAACAGCAGTTTCTAGTCATTTAAAAAGAAAACAAAATGAAACAAACCTTTTTTTTCCTCACTTCTGTTTTTTTCTGGCAACTGTTTAGCAGTGGTGTTTGCACTGCAGGATCCTCGTAAACAGCAAGTGTAGATTCAATATGCAGCCAGTTTTTAATCTAATAATGTTTTTTTCTTTTTATATCTTTCAAAAATGCATGTTGTCCCTTCTTCATGCATATGATGTCATTGCCTCTTTGCCAGCCTTTCAGGAGCCTGCAGCCATCAGCCTTTGGGGCCTCAAAAAGGTGCAGTTTGGTCTCTCTCCTTTATTTGCAATGTGGATGAGTTTTACAGTGGGGTTTTTTGTTGTTGTTGTTTGGTTTGGGTTTTTTTAAAGTTATTCTTCTTTATCTCAGAGCCTAATAACTTACTATCTACTTCTGTGTCACAGAGCTACAAATTTACCACAATCCAAAAAGACATTGGCTATATATGAATATCTAGAACATCAGGACTATTACCAAAACCAAATTTGGAAGGGCTATTAAATCTTCTGCTTTAATGCTTAAGTGATTTGCTGTTAGAGAATATGCTATTAGAGGACCTATGGGTGAGTTATACTTCACCAATCACTAGGGATTCCTGTATTTTCCTTAGAAAGATCTAGTAGCAGTCACTCTTAGAAATGGATTGCTGAGCCAGATACACTTCCAGTTTTATCATGTAGGGCAGTTCTCTTCCCCTGGCTCCAGGCCAAAGGATTGTATGGATTCTAAGAAACATGGTTGTATGCTCAAGTTTGTGGAGATGAATTATTTTTATAGCCTTTAAGTTAAGCAATCAGCTTTAAAGGCATCTTTACAAATATATATCCACTGATTAAAACAGACAAAAAGCCTTTATCAGTAAGTGATTCGCAGACTGGTTGCATGCCTGAGTTCTGGGTCTGGAGATGACTAACTCTGCTTTTCCCATCTAAAATAAAATACTGCTCTGTGCTGAATTGTCTTTCGCCAGTTGCTGTTATATTTCAGGCCTGAAATAATTCTTCCTGTTAGTACAAATTCCTGTTTCGGTCATTGCAAGCTCTGCATACTAGTGTATAGCAGACTGAAGAAACCCCTTTTTCATTGAATTTCACTGTATTTCATGTTTTTCCGTGTCATTTGTGCCATTTCATGCCAGTAATTTTACTGGTTTATTTTCTTTGGGGCAATTCTTGCTCACAATTGATGCCCATTTCCTAGGACTACCTCAGAGTTTTAAATATTCAGCCATTCTCTTATGACCTAGTGATTTTCTTCCCCATAATCTTTTGACATCATTCATGTGCTTGAGACATGAAGAAAACATCCTTCAACACTAAAAACTACATGTAGTGAAGGGGGAATTCAGGTTTTCAGATTTTTCAGATTTGTATCACCAGTTGGGGGGAGGGAAAAAAAAAACTGGGAAAAAAAAAACTTGCCAAGGCAGGCAAGTACTGTTTCATATTAACATCTATCGTCAATGAAGAGGTAAAAATCAAAGCCCCTGTGTGTGAGGCAGGGTTAGTGAACTGCCAGTGATTCTCCCAGCAACTGACACAAAGGAATCTGTGAGTATCAAAGCTGAGGCAGCAAGCTTAGTGTCAGCTCTTGCCTAGGGAGTAGAAGAAAACATCACTTTGTCTCTGCTTTCACTGCTTAAACACACACATCATTCACTAGTAACCATTTACTCTGCTGTCAAAACTGTTTCAAGAGAGTGCTACATTTGATTAATAGTAAAATGCATGCAAAAGAAAAAAAAAGTCTGCTTCCCCTGAGGTACTTAGCTGGGGAGAATTTCTGCATGCACTTCTTAATTTTTCCATCCTATAAATATGCCTGTAATGTTCCAGAAGTACTCTGTTGCTTCTAGTAAAGTCATTTTTATTAGAGAGCCTGGTGCACTCATCCTAATTCTAGTTAATGCTCGCTCTCTCTCAGTGAAGCACATTATGGCATCCTCAGCCTCTTGTACTAACGAAAAAGTGACCAGCACAACCATGTGTGCAGTACATGATTCATAGTGCTGCTTTCTGAATTGTCCAGTGGGTAATTGCAGTACAAAAACCAGAGAAACAGATGTAGACCCTAAACCTTGGCTGTAAATTTTTGTTTTATGATTATGGGTTTCAAATGTGCTATGTCACACTGACAAATATACAGTAACACCAGAGGAAATAGATTTCTGACTTGAACTTGTGCTTTTTATTTCACTTATAGCTAAGAATATGTTTATTGTAAGGTTTCTGCTATCATAGTCTGAGAGAAAACAGATCAAAGCACTGATGTGAAACCACAATTTCTTTGCATGGACAAAGTCAAAGATATTGGAGAGTTGTTGCCTCCTTGCACCTTTATGGGTGCTGGGTAGGCATTTCAAATATGTGGCAATACTTAAAGTTTCATTACATTTGAACTAGAGGACTATTAGAAAGCACAATAATTATGACTAGTTCTTATCTAAATTAGAAAATATCCCCCATTTTATGAATGTAGCTTTTCCTGATACTCTGTTGAAGAAAAACAAGTATTGTGCTATTTCAAAGTGAAATAAGAGATGCACAGATTATTGTATTGTAGAAATAATGTGTGGGCAAACCATTGGGCTGTTTGAGAAATTTTTTAATTACATGTGCATTTAGTAATAAATATAAGCATTAGTGCAACTATTACTTGTAATAAAGCATGATGAGCTACCTGGCTCATTTTGATACAGTGAGAAAAAGCAGTCTTTTTCCAATTTGTACACACTTAAGCATCACTTCCCGACATTTACTTTCAGAAGTTGCCAGTCTACATTTTGAGGTACAACCAACAGGTATTATTTTTGAATATGGTATTATAAGACTGTTAACGGGATAAACATAACTGGATTTCTGTTTGCCTGATTCTGTTTACTTTTAACTCACATGGGCAACATGTTTTTCTTGGCATAAGCTTAAACTGTTCCAAGAACCCTGATCCCCACAAAAAGCTGTTTTCTCCCTAAATTGGAGACTGAAAAAAACATGCTGTGTTTTGTGTCATCCTTTCCAGTTATTTTTGTGGTGATACATTACGTATTCCAGATTTCTCGTGCATCCTGTGTTGTCTGGTTAGAAAATAACTGTCTTTTAATTTAGCTTTGCTATTCCAAACAAAACTGTAGCAATGTAGCCAGCCAAGATTTTAAAAAAAAAAAAAAAAGTTTAGCCACTTTTCCACTTGGCTATTTTAATGCAACAAACACTGTTTTGCTGTGCTGAAATAGTTTAAACAAGCCTTCCCTGAAGGATGGCTTTTTCAGTAAGCGTATGCTGTACATAAATTTTGGATTAGAGAGTGTCAGGGACTTCTTCAACTGCAGGAGTTCAGGCTGGGGGAGGACACCCCAAAGGGCTGAGAAAGTCCTTAAAAAGTCCTTTAAAAAGACGCTGTTAAACTCCAGCATTTGTAACTCTTCTGCCTGAAGGGAAGAGGGAAACAGAGCCTGCCTGCTGCAGGGACAACTACAACTCTCCCGTTGAGGGGGGAAGGAGGCTAAGAAAAGCTTTTGTTTTAACCTCTTCAAAAGGATTCGCTTCCAGATTGCAGCAGGTCTTTTTGCTGGCCGCTGGTTTTCAGTGTGGGTATATCAGTTTCAGGGAACAAGTGTGTGTGCTGTGTGGGGGATTTGTTTTGTGGTTTGGGTTTTTTTTTTAAATTCTTGAATCTGTGTGAAAAGTTTTGTTAATACAATCTGCAGGCATTGTCAGAGAGCTTTCGGTTCATCAAAGGACTTTTTGTGGAGAGGGGACACCACATCCATTAAAGTGGCTGCGCAGGTCCCAGGGTGAGTCTCTCTCCAGCATTTCTTTACGGTCGCCAGTGGTGTGCCATGCCTGCTCAGTGTGCCCCTCTCTGCCCGACTCCCATCCTGGGCTTTGCAAGAAACGGGCAATAATCAAGTGTTCCGTTTTCTAGTTTCTGCACCCGAGCTTGCTTTGGAGCGGGGAAGCAAGGCTCCTGTGTGCCTTGCTCCTGGATGATGCTCACTGCTGGGGCTGAGGTGGCTTGGCTTCTTAATTTAAAATGAAAGCATGCATGTGGTTATTGAGCTCATGTCCTTTCCATTGGGGCGGAGGGAGTGTTTCCAGGCTGTTGTTTTTAATTTTTAAATTGTCCATAGGAATAAGGACTGGTGGAAGCCTCCATAGAGTCCTTCTCGGTGAGCAAGATTTTGGAGAAGGTAGTTACCTACCTAAAAAGCACCGAGCTCTCTGCTGGCTTCATGCAAGTGGTGGGCCCGCACAGGGCTGGCTGTGGCATCGTGGCCACAGACCTGGGAAGGCTTTGACACCTACTCCGGCCATGAGGGAGGGCTGTCGGCAGTGTGGCTTAGCACAGACCTTAGTGGGTGGGAGCAGCCCCTTGCCTTCAGAGTGGCTGTGAGAGCTTGGCCGGGGCTGCCTGCCCCAGGGAGGTCTCCCCGCTCAGCACCATGGGCTGGGTCCTGTTCCCCATGGATTAGCTCGTGGCCTTTCTCTCCTCCAGGGGAGCTGGGGCTCATTAGCCCTCTGAAAGCTGATACAGCCCCTCCGGGGCCACACGAGCGGCCCCAGCCCCTCTCTGCTAATCAGAGACAGGCAGGACCCGGCGGCGGCGGGGCTGGGAGGGAGAAGAGGGGATGCGTGGCTGCTTCCTGCCCTGGGCTCGGTGGTGGGGACAGGCCCTCCCGGGCAGTGCCAAATCTGACCCATCGCGGAAGCCAGGGAGCGCTGGGCGACTTAGGAGCCAGGGTGAGGGACGGATGGTGCGGAGGCCTGGCCGCCCCCCCGCCCGGGAGGGACGGGCCCCTGCGATTCCCCGCTGGGAGCGGGGCTGGCACCGGCCGTCGCCCCTGCGAGTGGTATTGAGCGGGGTCCCCGCGGGTGGCATTGAGCGGGGTCCCTGCTGGCGTGTGCCGGGGCAGCGCCGGGATGAGGCTGCTCCCAGCCCAGTCCAGCCCGCCAGCCCAGCAGCTGGGGCGAAGCCCGTGTCCCTGGCTGTGGAACAGCGGCAGCGCCTGCGCCTCGCTCGTGGCCTCTCCGGGGAGGAAAGGAATGTGTATGTGTGTGTGTGTGAGGGAGGGAGGGGGGCACAGAACTTTCAGCAAATTGAGCTGGAATTTTCAAAATCTCCGTTCCCTAGAACCGCTGAAAACANGCCTGGCTTTTTTGCAGGGCTGCTGGGAGTTGTGAAGGCGTGTGAGAATCCTGGGAGCTGGTGATGTCAGACCGCTTGGGTCATTTGAAGGTTAGCAGCCTGGGAAGGGTTCACGGAAAGTTCACTCGCATATATTAGGCAATTCAATCTTTCATTCCCTGTGACACAAGTAGTAGGAAGTGAGCTGTTCAGAGGCAGAAGCATCTATTCACGGCCGAGGGGGATCCCGAGCCTCCACCGGAGCTGTTTTATCCCGGGGAGGTGGGCGATTGGCACGGCGTGGGACGCGGCACACACCCGGCGAGCGCCCCAGGAGCTGGACTGACTCTCAAGAAATTTTGGGGGGAAATTGATGGTAGCTAAAACTTGGAATGCGGCTCGCATCCCCCCATCTTGCTGGATTGGCTGGGCAGCCTGGAAAATGGTAAATGATCATTTGGATCAATTACAGGCTTTTAGCTGTGTTGTCTGTCATAATTCATGATTCTGGTCTGGGAAAAAGACCAACAGCCTACGTGCCAAAAAAGGGGCAGAGTTTGATGGAGTTGGGTGTACTTTTATGTGCCATTTTCCTCCACACCTAGAGGAAAGCACTTTTGCAGGCATTCTGTGCAGGGGGAATCATGTTTGACTGTATGGACGTTCTAGCAGTGAGCCCTGCTCAGATGCTGGATTTCTACACTGCGAGTCCGTCTTCCTGCATGCTCCAGGAGAAGGCTCTCAAAGCATGCTTCAGTGGATTGGCACAAACAGAGTGGCAACACCGGCACAGTGCTCAATGTAGGTCCCAACTGTTATTTTTCCACTTTAAAGCAATTACTATTATTATAATTATTATTGTTGTTGTTGTTATTTTATTTATTTATTTACTTGCATGTCGTTAAAAAAGAAAGACTGGTAATTAAGCGCAGAGGTAATGAGGGGTGGGGTGAGTTTTTGCGCAAAATGTGGTTTGCAAGCTTTTTTTTTCTCCTTTTGGCAAGAGAGGAAAAAGGAAAGAAGCACCGGACTTCTTTCTGTTTATGCCTTCTCATGTGGCATATTGATCCTAACAACAGTTGTGGAGCCAAACAGAAACACATAAAATCGTAATGTAATACAGCAAATACTTGCAAAACTCCAGCCAGTGAAGGATGAATTTACATAAAATCTCTGTGATAGCTTCCCCCCCCACCCCCAGTTTTGTAGTACATTTGATAATCAGGATGCATGTTGTCTTGAAGTGCATTTTAGCAGAGCAGTCAAGCAATTAAAATGTTGATCTCTACAATTCTTGCAAAGATGTGGAATTGCAGTGGGTAGGTGCCATTCCAAAAATCAGACAGTAGTTATAAGTTTCCGAAGAAAAGGCAATATTTCTTTGTACTGACCTTGCTGCCACCTTTCTTCTTCACTTTGTTGCTCTAAGAAGTTGCTGTTTTGCTAGAAAACTACTTACTGTGAACACCCTTTGAGTTTAACCATTAATTATTTCTATACCTTGAGATTCAGACAGCGATGCACTGTTAGCAGAGGAGTGAGAGTTAATGGTAGGACGCTTCTGAAAATGTGTTATTTATGTTATAGGCTCCTGATTTGTTGCTGAAATATATAGATGATAAACAATAGCAGTATTTTAACACCCCAGTTTCAAGTTTGAGAAAAGACAAAAAGTGCCAGAAAACATCACCTTATACTGTGCTTAAAAGCTTGCAGGATGCTTCACTGCTCTGACGGTGATTTAGATAAATGACTTGGCTATCTATCAAAATGTTTTTAGCACGCTCTCGGGCACTTCAGTACACCATTAACTGTATAATGCTGTTGCAAATTTCTGTTTTGTGGTATGTTAAAAAGTTAACTAGGAAATAGAAGAGTTCTGGCTTCGACATTTCAAAGGGGTGGAGTGGGTAATTGAAAAATAAATTTAACAGTGTTTGGTGAAATAGCGTATTTCACTCGGCTCAAAAGTTTTCAGACACCATATGACATTTGTGTGGGTTGAGTAATGAAAACAGAATTGTAAAAATCAGTGACTACCAGCCTACAACACTGCAAATGTTTTGATGTCTTTACAATTAAAAGGAGACTGTGAAGTTCAGCATGGGATATTTATTTTCTTCGCACTGTCTTCAAAATGCTTCAAACAAAATACGAAACAAAGCTTTTACCTCAAAATAGTGTTACTAGCTATGGGAGAGCTAGAGTTAGCAAAAATAAAAATCCAAACCAGATGTTTTACTGAAAATGCGTTTTCCTCCTTTCATGGTTTAAACTTTAGTATAACTTCAGTGGTGATATTGCGGAAACTTGGAATTAAATAAACTTTCCTGAAGTAGGAGGCATATATACTGTCGTTAAAAGCTTACACTTGCAAAATATTCTTTAATTAACTTCTGGCTTTAAAATGTCCTGCTCTTTCTCTTGTATATTGTTAATACCTAGAAGCAGGATTCTTAAAAACAAAATATATGGTGTTTGTTCTTGGGCAAGTTAAACACAGGATTACCCTTATCAGAATGGAATGAGTGGTAAATATGTCATTTGCCTAGGGCCTGTGATAAGAGACAAGTGTTGATAACAAGAAAGTTTAGCTAATCAAAGAAACTCATATTAACAAGAGTAAATAAAAATACAGGAAAATGTGTTCAGGAATCCAGTCTTGTAACTTTGTAAGCAGTAGGATTAATCTTCACTGCATGGGAATTTAAAATCAGGCCGAAACCTGAATCGTAATACAGTGGCTGTAATTTGAACTGTTAAAGTTAATGGTATAGAAATGTAGAAAAACAATTTAGTTAGAGTCCAAATTAAGATTTGTGTTTGAAATCTTAGAGCAAATTTTGTTTTCGGTTTTGAGAAAAGTATAAGCAGTTTATGCATGAGTAAATATATAAACGGATTATGAAATACTAAAATTCTCTCAAAGTGCAAGATTTTTATCTTGCATCTCATGAAAATATGCCGGAACTAGAATTGTTGTGTTCCAGAAAGCTTTTAATAGTTTAAGGGTTGCTCCAGTGCTTATAAATACAAAGATAGCAATGTTTAATTCTTAGTCTAGTATTTCTTGATTCTCCACTTTTAAGAAGACCTCTGTGATCTAATGGATTGTAATAATAATCAAATTTTGTAATTGTTAGAAGTGTGATAGGGTTTTTTGGTCTAATTTGTTGTTTTATTTTTGGCTCTGCAAAAAACCCCAGTACACCTGCAGCCATTGCCTTAGGCCTTAGAAATATTGCTTTGATAGAGACGTGATTGTAGAGTAAAAGGTAAATGGTTGTTGAGGGAATAGTACATGGATAGTGCAAGCTCAGAGCAGGCCAGTAACAATCCCAGACAGCATCAGGGTTTCAGCTGAAATGCTGGCAAAAATTGGCCATTGCAGAGTTTAGGGCAGAATGCTGTAGGTCTCCAACTTCAGCACATCTTCCGTACATTAATCCTGTTACAATTCACTAAGCTAGTGCACTCCTGCAGCATCATGAGTTTTCTAGTCCACAAGGGTCTGCAAAGTAAAAATAGAGGATAAGACACAACCCAAACATGACCTTAACTTGTGTGGTATTTTTTTCCTCTCCCCTGTGGGAGGAAAAACCTGCCTTGGGTTTGCAACGCAACTGTTATCCACTGAGTCTTGCGCGGTGTGTTAAAAGAACGCAAAAAACCCCCTGATTTCGCACTCATATGAGTTTATGTTTTATGTGATTCTAGTTATATTGTTGTAGATTTAAAATGCAATTATTTGTTTGCAAAGAAAATTGTGGAGTCAGAAATGGGACTAGAACCAACGGCACTTATAATCGTAATTCGTTCTCGCTTCTTTTGTCGTAAGATAAAAATCAGGTCGGTATAATCAAATTAGACAAGGATAGTTCTTAAGAGGACAAAAGAGTTAAGATTGCAAGAATGAGTAATTTATAGTTTCTTTAGTAAGAATATTATGCTCCCGTGTAGTGCAGTGGCAACAAATACTGAGATAAAACCAGTAACTTTTGGTGAAACATGAGCTAACTAAATACTGCGGAAGTGGGAACAGGACAGGTCCTGAGAGAGGAGCTGCAAAGAATGGAGATCTGACCTTGGAAAAGCCTATTAAAAAAAGTCTTCATTAGTCTTCATTAATTAAACAGGCAAAAAACTAAATGAGCAGGCCCAAAACAAGAGTAAGTTTGTTTGGCATTATGTAGTGTTTCAGCTAATTATATCAAGTAGATGACTACTGCCTACTGCATTTCCTTAGGGTTAGAAGCATAAAAAATTTGATGAAGGCAAAACTTACGGACATGGCAGCAGAACACACTGGGTTGTTGAGGCTCGTGTAGTATACAGTTCTTATTTCATTTTGGTAAGACGTGTTTGCCTAGAGAGGAACTAGTGGGTATTAACCTTCAGAAAGTTCATGAAGATGGGACTCCAGAAAGCATGCATTTTCCTTCAACATTTTGGATTATTGCAATGTTTGGGTCAGGTTCCCATTCCCTGCAAGCACTGGAAACATCTGTGTTCAACAAAAAAAAAAAAAAAGCTCACTACTTTATTTTCTTTCATCTTTCTGAATTAAAAAACAAACATTTTGAAGTGAAGGACTTGTAATCTGCATTCCCAAGTATCAAATTGCTGCAGGTGTGTTTGCTAGTGCCCAGAAGGCAAGATCTGTTTGAACCAGGTTATTTTCTTTAAAGTTCATCTATAAACTTTACAGCTAAATCGCTAGGACTGGTTTGCTTAGGGATAGAGTCTTTGTTTAAATTTTTATACGTCTAGCTTAATGCCCTGAAATATGTGATGAAAAAACGTTTGTTTCTGATCCACTTCATTAAAAAAAAAAAGTGTGGGGATATTTTTCTTCCAAAATAAAGGGGAAAACTATTCTCTATGTAGACTGTGATGCAGCTAGTCTGATTCGACTGCTGGAACAAGAAAACTCTAATGGACACGCACCACTGTCAGAAACTCCTGCAGACAAAAATGATGAGAGGCATTCGCTGGTGAAGTCAGGGTGGGATAAGCTTGGAGGAAAGGCAATGTATCTTTGGGTGACTCCCTGCTCGCCTAATGAGTCTGTGCAGCGAAGGTGCAACTTGTCAGAACAAAGCCAGGCTGCTGAGGCGATGCCTTGAAGAGGGCTACGGTGAAGTTAAGGAGTTGAAAGAGGGGAGATAGTGTTTCAGACAGCGAAGTTAGTCATCCTCACATCCAGTTAAATCCCTACTTACTGCGGAGCGGGTTTTGTTAACCATGTGTGCGTCACGCCGGCCCCGCGGCCCGGCCAAGCCGAGGGGCTTTGCTCGGGGGCGCCCGGGGAGCGAGGCGCCCTGCTCGGCGGATTACCGTCCCACCTCCCCGAAACACGCCAAGTGACTGGTTTTGCTCAGGTCTAATTTATATACCGCCCTTCACGCGGCCGATGAAGTGCGGCTGTGTTACACAGCCAGCATTTAGATTTGGGAGCGGGGCTGTGAAAGGGACATTGTGCTCGGAAGGACTGCTGTCTGCCGCGGTCGGCCACGCTGTGCCCCGTCCTATTGAGACCTCAAAAGCAGAGCACAGCTGTGATGAGTTTCCAGATCTGTTTGGCCGTGGGGACCGGCCCTGGTATGCGTGCGAGCCGGGGGGGAACATCCCTCTCCCCTCGCAGTTTCTGCCTGGGGGGCTGGCAGCAGCTTCTGAGCAGTGAATTTACAGGGGCGGGCGGCTGGGGCCAAATTAGTTGTGGTTTCAGAGGGCTTTCCAGAGCTTTGCTAGGCTGTAGCACGCAGCCCCATGAGGAAGGATATCAGTTGATGTATAAAATGGCCAAGGAACTTCGGTAAATAGACTTTACCCTTCAAATCCAGAGGTCCTGGCAGCGGCTGTGCGGGAGGGTGGGGTTGTACTTTTCCCCTTCCTGTACTTGGACACTTTTGATTATCCAGACTTTCTGGGGCTGAGCAGGGCTGCCTAATAACAAAGCCTGCATAATATAATTGCCTAAATAGGCCTATTGTCCTTTTCAAGTCACTGTGCTGTGAAATCTTTCAACTTTTTGCTGAAAATGTTGCATCTAACATTTAGATGGCTTAGTGGCTGCAGCGAGGAGGGGATCCTTTACCCTCATTTCTCATTGCCGAGTGGTTGAGAAGCTGATTATATTCCTGCCCCCTATTGATGTTTACTCCTTTTGGGAGGCAAATATTTTAGCCCCTTCTGGCAGGGTAAACTGCCAAAAGTAATAGGCCTGGAAATACAAAGCTATGATTGATTTTGACCTTTGCTCATGTGCATGAAGTCTGTCCCCATGCACTGTGACCCATGCCACTTCTTGCTGAAACCCAAGCCCTTTCAAACCAAAAGGAACCACGAAAATACAAGCCGCAAAATGCTCAAAACTATTCTAAAGTAACAGAATAATCATTTTCTCTGTGCTTCAGGAAAAAAGTACAGACAGGAGGGTAACAAAACTGGATTTTCTAGCAGGCAAACCAGGGGTAATGTCTTACTGCTGCCGCCTTTTTATGAGAACCATATTCCAGGTGTAAAAGAAACAAACTGATATAATGTGGAAATGATTCTGTGCAGTTTTTGGTCACAGTAATCTTAGCTGTTCCTCCTAATTGTAACCTGTAAACAACTTGCATCCAAAACCATGGATTTTAAACTGTCTTTTAAAAAATAATCTAAGGTCTGGGATTTTATTAATTTGTCATTGCATGAGCAAATGTGTTTCAAAAGTTAAGAATGTCAGAAACAGTAGCCTAAAGTTAGCATCCTAAATCCACATTTCATGGCTTCATTTCCAAATATGTTGAGCATCTAGGAGCTCCCTCAGCACTTTTTAAAACAGGCCATATATTTGAATGATCAAATACTATTTAAAACCTTCATTTAATATTAAAAATGTTTACAGGACTGTTCCACTTCCCCCAAACTACATGAAAAAGTAATTCAGTGACAGTGTTCACAACATCAACAGTGAAAATAGAGACACTTATATGACAAAGTAGGACTTGCTTATAAAAATATATTACTCTCTTTCCATAAATTTACAAATAAACTGAGTTTTTTTCCTTGTATTTAGTCTGACTCACAGGTTTCTCCGATTCTCTGTTTGCTCCTCTGCAATAAAGTCTGCTCAGCAGATATTAATTGTGGTAGAGATTTTAATAGCTAGATTGTCTTCTTCATATACTCACTTATCATTTGCAGCTGCTCAGGATTGCTTTCCCAGTGGCAGCGAATTAATATGACTTCGGTCACTGTGCATTTTGCTTATTTGGTGGGGAGGGAGGAGGGGAAATCTAGCTTTCTTCAGCTCATTTTAGTAATCTGAATAGGAGCGTAGAACTTGCATCATGTGACAGGGCAGCTCACCAGCATGGGGTCCCTGTGTGAGAACCTCCCTTGTACATGACAATCTGATAAGGATATCATGTGGTTTAGAAACACATTCCCACAATGTTCACTTCTTTGTCCCTTTATTTGGGAGTGGGTAGGAAAAAAACTTTTAACAAACTAGTGCTAGCCCTTATACAACTGACCCCACTTTCTTTTAGTGTTCTGTTTGAGCCTTGCAGCTTCTTCAAATACTTTTGTTAAGAGAGATGGAAATATAATCCAGCAAGTCTGTGTTAAAGAATCCTAGACACAAAGTATATAATATACCTTCTGTTCCCCTTGGACAAGGTGATTTTTCTTTCCCCTGCTTATACCATATATAAACTGAATATTATAAAACTATGCAAGTTAAATATACACATGCAGGCGACACTTGTATAGGTTTAATAGGTGAAAGCTTGAATGAGTATTTATAAATTCTCAGAGTGCTCTGGATCTTCACCACTAAGGACATGATGTTAAAGTCCATCCATAGTTTGGAAGGATTTCCGTTTTATGCACTTTCAATGACTTAGGTTTTACCCTCTAAGTGCATCCCCTAAGAAAAATTGCAGAGAAATGTCTCACAACAAAGAGGTTTTTTAGCACCGCTCAGTTTCTTTTAATGGTTTGGAGGATCTCTTTCCATTGAACCATAATATTTTTCTCTAGGCTCACGCTGTATTTTTAGCAAGGATCTTTGAACAATAAAATGACAAATTAAGGATGTCTTTGTCTTTTACAGCCTTATCTAGTGAAGCACTTAAATGCACTCAACCCTCCACCCTTGATTTTAATAAGAGTTTCAGACAGAGAATGGTTGTATGAGTGAGCCTTTAGTGTATTTATGTACCAGAGCTTTTAGGAAATACCAGTAAAAGTTCATGTGACTGTGCTGGATGTTCAGCACAATGAACATCCAACATCTCTTCTTAAAAAGAAAGAAGGATCATTCTTCTTTTAAAGATGCGTAGCAGAGGTGTGGAACAAATTTAACAGGTTGACCAGTGTTGCACCAACTGGAGACAAAAAACATGGTTTGATTTAACACAGATTTCCTTCAGTGGGTGCTTTGATTGTAGAAATCCATTTGTGCCTGTAAGATAGTAACAGTGGAAGAAATGGTTCAGTTACCCGCTCCCCAAAACCAAACCAAAACAACCCCCCTCAAAAAAAAAAAAAAAAAAAACCAAAAAAACCAAAACAAATCAAAAGAAAAACAAACAAAAATAAACCCCACCTCACCAAAACAATTAAAGAACACAAAAAGTCTCTTGAATCCTGCAATTTTTTGTTTTGTTTTGTTTTTTTTTGGTCTGAATGCAGCTTGAGGTAATTCCTGAAGTGGCCATTAGACCACTCTGGTGGTCCTCTCTGCCAAACTGGCTGGTGACACAGCAGCTCATCCTGTAGAGGCATGTATCTTGTCTCCTACGAGACTTCTTTCGTCTTCCAGTCTTGTACCAGAATCACTCCTCTGCCAGCTGGTGACTTATACCAGGAGGATTTCTAGGTTCTTGCATGATAAGTGAATGTAACAGCATCTGAGTTGATTTAAGTATTTCACTTGTTCATAAATACCAGTCTGGGACAGAGGTGTTCAGGCGTAGCGCAGCTGTACCCTGGCTTTCGGGGATCTCGGAGCCTCCAGCACTGTTGCTCAGGGACTGGCTGTGGGCAGAACCCGGGGCAGGAAACAGGCTCCTCTGCCACTTTAATTCCTCATCTTCTACTCAAAAACTCACAAGAAGACCAGGGTTGCCTGTCTTTCCAAGACTGAACATTCACTCGCACGTGAAGAAAAAGGAGTTGGAAAACTGTGTCACAGTGCCATCTGGCGATACCTGACACCCAGACCTCCCCCTGGGCAGGGGCTGTGGATCTGCAGGCACATGCTTCCCCCAGGACCTTGGTTTAGGTGCAGGGAAATGCCTGTGCCCCCCAAAGCTTGACTCTCTCTGGGGATTTTGCACTCCTCTCTGTGTTGCTCTGATCAGGGATCCTGGCTTCTCCACAAACTTTCCCTCCTTCACAGAGATCCACCCTCACTGATCCACCAGCCTGCGGTTTTTGGCTTAGGGCACAAGTCAAAGGACTGGCTAAAATGTCACTCATGGGTGAACTTTTTTATTGTTCAGATTGGGTCCTGAGCTTGGGGGTTCTTTCTTTGGTTTTAAGCCATTGTTCATACTACTGCCTTTCAACTTGTGGTCTGAGGAGGTTTTTCCTTTTTCCCCGCATCTTGCAGAGTAATCCTTTGCATTGCTTTGTTGTTTGAGTTTCCTCTTTTCATTCAGTTGAGAAAGAAATTTTATTGGTTACTGGATGAGGGTATATGTCAAATCCTCCTTAGAGGTTAGCAGGAAAGTCTTGGACTTTCTAAAGATCTTTCTGATTTCACTCCACACTTTGAACACTAAGGTGTAAAATGCAGAACAAATGGCAAATCACCTATGTCTTTCAGTGTCTTTGATCAGGGGGGCTAACAGGGGAAGCTACTTTTCCCAAGTCTTCATCCCCTAGTGAACCTCTGCCTTCCTCTCTCCGTTTGGAGAGCACATTCCAGCTGTGTTTTTCTAGTTGCACGTATAGTCACATGTTATACAGGTTAGGTATGTGAACTGCTCATCTTTCTATGCGTTGCACGTATTGCCACATTCACTTCTCTGAGACCACACCAAGAAGGACCCATTATCTCCCTGAAGTTTTGAAAAGAAGCCTTCAGCTGCCTGCAAGAAGTCAGAGCTGACTCATATCCTTCTGTGGTTTTTTTTTGTCTCCCTTATCCAAATCCTTTCCTTTCTCTGTGTTTTGGAGAGGTCCTGCAAGACTTCTGTGGTTAAAGCACGAGCTGTGTGTTAGGAAGCACTACATGTCTGGAGGCAGTTTGGGAGAATAGCTGTTCCCTTCTCCCTGAAATGGAGTCCATTATGAACACTGCAGTTGTTCACCTTCACCAAAATGTGGGAGCACAGCTCGATTACAGTATGGTACACTGGCACTGCCCAGTAGTACTGTGTTTGTTATGCTTTTGCTAACTTGAATTTCTGTGCAGAACAAGAAAATACTCTGACGAAGAGAGGTTAGGAAGGAATGACGCAATTAAATGAGATTAAATCAGAGTATTGGTTTCCTTGGAACACATATTTGGCTTTTTATCAACAATCTTTTCCCCGTTTTTCAAATAAACACATATTTTCACATGATAACTCTATTTGAAATATTAATCCTTCCAGGGCTGCGTTACCTTTGTTTCTTCTTCAAAGTCCATTACTATGAAAAGGTTGCTGTTCCTTAGGCTGTTTCAGCTTCAAAAGAATTTTAGGGCCTGGTCTATTGGAAAGCTTAGGGGTATAATTAGTGAAAATGGAAATAGATGCAAGAGAAATTTAGTTCCTGATGTTTTAATTTAGTGTGGTAGTGCCATGTGTTGTTGAAGAGGATTCTTAAAGGCAAACATAATTATTTCATTATGGTCTTCAGAATGCTTTCATTGGTCTTAATGACAAGAAGCTGCATAAGGAGTCATACATTTTAATTAGACCTTCTTATATTTACATCAGATAAATAACAAATAATTGATGAAAAACAAGTCTTTTGAATGGATGATTTCACACAGAGTTCTGGTTACAGTTTAATGATAAAATATTTCTCTTATTGTTTTGCATTTTAATTATGTAGAATTACTAGTTTATCAGAGATTTCAAAATACTGCTATTTCCATCCATTTCATTAGATTCACAACTTATTTATATGAATCTGAAGATAAAAAGTGTTTTTCAACATATATACCTGAAAATTAGTTTCCAGCTTTATTAATTTAATTTTGAATTAATTTCTTACATTTAGATACCTTTTTTTTTTGGTGATAATCTCCAGTAAAGCTAGTGGGAAGAGTGATCAGACCCATTCCTGTGTTTTCAATTATCTACATAAGAGCAAGTCCTGCCATAGTTAACAACCCAAAATTCCTGTAGAAGTCAAGAAGTATGAAATTGTAGGACTTGTAGTGGAATTTTCTAAGGAAAACTTGGGTGCATCTTTCTCACCAGTTTAGGTGAAAGTTTTATTCCTTTGAAAATCCTACCAATACCTTTTTATAATTGTGTGTATACTATACTGTATGCATTTAAAATACCTGTTTTTAATTTTCTTTACCCCCTTTATTGGACACTCTAATACCAAGAGAAATTATTTTAGAGTTTTGCTACTTGCAAGAGTCTTTCATGTTAGCAAGCTCTCCAGCCTTTCATTTTTGTAACAAAACATATTTCACATGATTCATTCCTCAGAGTATAACAAACGCTAATTGTTGTTATTGATTTTAAATTTCACAACCATTACAAGTAACCCAGATGAGTGGCAGATAAAGAGTAATAATCCATGGAGTTCTGGAAGTGTTTCATGTTTGTCTGTAGTACT
Source organism: Pachycephala philippinensis (assembly GCA_013397055.1). Taxonomy (NCBI): domain Eukaryota; kingdom Metazoa; phylum Chordata; class Aves; order Passeriformes; genus Pachycephala; species Pachycephala philippinensis. Next base: position 145,781 of record VWZT01001851.1, on the reverse strand, counting down.
TTAAGTGATCAATAGTAACTGCCCCATTGAAACTAACTGCTGTATCAAATAACAGTAAATCAAATGAATGTGCTTACAGATTATTTATTGAAAGCTCTAATTGTTCACTGGGGCCCTGCTTATCTCAGGAAACAATAGAAGGCAGTGATCAGGCAAACTGGTTTGCAAATGCCGGGGGTGCCATGAAACAGCAGGGTCTCCCTGTTCCTGGGTGGTATGAGAGCTTTCCAAAATGTGCCCCTGTCCCACTGGGATTGTCTGGTCCCAGGGTAAGGTGGTCAGAGATGAGTTTTCTCAGAGAGCATCCCTTAGCTCACAGGTTACACTTTTTAAAAATTATTGGTTTTGTAGGTTGTCATCTTTGGATGGCAAACTTTCTGTCTGGAGGGTAAAGTGTAAGAAGATTTCCCAAAATTTCTGACAGGTCCATGTAATGAAAAGCAGAACAGGATCAGACCTTAGAATGGGAAGTAATGTAAAGCATACTAAACGTACTCTGTGGAAAGCTTGCCTAGTTTATATTACAGTTTGGGGCAACTCTATGCAGCTGTGCAGTTGTCAGACTTGTGCAAATGCTAAGACATTAAAAGCAGTGATTTCTAACCAACAACCCTCCACCGCTGATTTTACTAATTCCTTAAAATGGCTTCTCTGCCTTGTCACAGTGACTCCGTGAAATACTAGTGCCACAGGTTGGAGGTTTTCTGGACCTTCAAATGAAATGGATAGTCTTACAGACAGTATCACAGCTATCTACATTTTTTTAATAGCCTTGGTGTGTTGGCAATAATACTTTGCTGTATCTTCAGAATCCTCCAGGTATCGGCAGAGGCATTAAAGCAGTCCTTCAGAAAGTTTGGGAAGGTGGCATTGAATGAACTGTGACAACTAGAAAAGCATTTGTAAAAATTAGCCTAATTTCTCAGATAATACTGGCCCAAATCTCTCAAACACGGCAGGAAAAGGGGCTTTTTGCCCCCCGAAAAAGGTCTGTTCTATGAAACACAATTATATGCTTAATGTAATAGCGGATATTCATAATATAGACGTTTTAAAATTATTAGTGCAACCAGAGCTCTGCTGGATTTTAACCTCATAGGGGAAAAAGTAACTTCACTTTTGCAGCACATGTTTTGCCTTAAGTTTCTTGTGGCATCAGCTACTAGGACTGAATGTTGCTTTTTCAGTTCTCTGGAAACAGAGTACTTTCTTTTTGTCATATTCTATGTAAAGTATGGCTGACATTCTCCTGTTTGCAAGGCTGGGATATTGCAGTCAGTTGTGAGTGGTTTATCTGGGAAAAAAGAAAGTCACTCTTGAAGGTAGGTATTGAACAAGAAAGACCAGGGGACTAGGAAATACTGTTAGCACATATGTGTTTTCCTGAAGTACAGTGTGTGCATATTTTTTCTCTTTCGAGTGAGAATGGTAATGACAGACAACATAGAGGTAAAATTATGAGCATTCCTCACTCCAAGGGCTTAATAGGAAAATCTACTGCAGGTAGAGAATAGGAAAACAGAATATTGGAAAATGTGCCCTCCAGTCACGGTACTCATCTTGTCTCCAGGCTCTTGTGAATGTCTTATTTTATTGATCTTAGATCTTCTAGGCAGAGTGTGGAAGTGTGCTCTGAGCCACAGTCAAGAGCACTGCTACCGATTGGCTCTGGGACACCATGCTCCTTCCCAGATTTCAGCTTTTCCTGGACCTACTGTGAGAGGGGCAGTGGGAGGTTTGCCATGGTAACTGCACTGATGGAAGGTTATAAGGGAAAAAAAAATACAACCCAGAACAAAATATGTTATAAACTCAATGTCAAGGTGCTGTGAATTACAAGGAAAGGAAATTTGGTAGTGTCTTAGTTTTCATGTTACCTTCCCCACTGTGTTACCATTTTTTGTCTGGCAGGTATTCAGTTCAAAAATACTGAAATTATGCTCAGGTGAGCATTACAGCTTTGTAAACTCTGTATTTCATTTGCTCTCTCAAAAGATAGTGCCAAAGTTCTTAAATATTCCATAAACTGGAATTACTTACATTAGCATCAGAAATGTTGGGGTGAGCTGCTCTTAGTACTGCACTGTTCCAGTCTGGCAGGCTGAGGGGATGAAGGAGGACAGAGCATGTCCCTGTTTTGGTCTCAGATACTGCAAATGTATGTGTGCTGTAGGATGTTAGAAAGGTTAAGGTTTGGTCTGACTGTCCTTCTATTTGCAGATAAGCTCTAGTGATGAAAGCCATATTTTTCCTGTTATTGTGTCATGTCTAAATGGAAATAATGGATTGTTTTAATTATACCCCCACAATTGCAACAGAGCAGCAACGTGGGTGCAGTTAGGCTAGCGTAAGGAATAGTCTTAACACTTACTTGGAAAGTGAGCTGCACGGATGTGAAACATACATATACAAGCAAAGATAGCCCAGGGGTTCACTGCAGTGATGCTGGGGCATGGGAGACGTGTACTGGGATATCTGCCTGGTTTGAGAAGCTGTCTTTGCTTCTCCCAGTCTACACACTGCCCTGTCCTCTTGCAGTAGGCTGCTGCTGAACAGCAGCAGGAAACTCATGGCTCCATTTCATGGCCCGAGCCTTGCCAGCTTCAGCAAATGGCCCTGGGTTGCAGGGGCTTGGCTGGGAAGCTGGAAGTGTGCTGTTCTCCTCCCCACTCTGCCAGGGTGTTGGTAACCTCTGGAAAGGGGCCGAAGGGTGGCTGCCTGGGGTGTGCTGGTTCAGCAGGTTTCATCCCAGCTCCGTTGTGGCATGAAACATTACTTGACAAGGCATCATACCTCTGGGTGGCATAACGCCAAACAGAGGTCTGCAGTGAGGGCCCGAGAGTGAGATCCTGAGCAAGGAGATATAAAGCTTCACAGTTGTCCATTGCCTTGTAAAAAAAGAGAGTGCCGTGTGACGGGGCTGTCAAAGAAAAATAAAGAATTAGACATCCTTCTCAAAGGAAATCAAAACTTAGAATTAGCAAAGCAATAAAAGCCTTCTAAAGTGAAAGCTGGAAACAATACATTTTTAATAAAATGGGCAGTTACTCTAATTGCTGAACCCCTACTGTTCAATTTCTTTTAGTGCCCTTATTCATTAAATTCAGCATACTTATACTTATTATTTACAGATGTATGCGTTTTAGCCTGTTTATAGAAACCGTGCCTTGTAGAAAGCTGTGGATGGTATAATACTAATTTGTGTTTATTGCTGCCTATAATATGCAATTTTAAAAACAATTAAAGATAGCGGTGGAGCTCATCATTGGAGCCAACCTCCAACTGCCCATGAAAAGTAAAATATTAGTACCGTGTGCTGCCTTAAAAGGTTATAGGCCGTTTGTAGTGAGTTGATAACATACCCATTAATGAAGAATCTACCTGTTCTTAAGGATTTTAAGCTCAGCAGTCTAGTTTCTAGATAATGTTCTAATGTAACCCATTTAAACATATGTGATGGAGTTCATAATTGCCCTTGTAAATGAGTATAGAAAGGAGGGTATATAAATCAATTAGTGATATCCAGCAGTGTGGCTGTAATACAAATTAATTGTAATGATAAGCATTTTAACTGCTACTCTACTAACTTGAAGTAGTTTTGATCACTGAATTGGCTCTTGTTGAGTCACTCTATTAATTTTAAGGTTTGAAAACACTTAAAGATCAAAATGTTCTGAACTAATGGTCCTAAAATTCGAGAAACGAAATGATATGTAAAATATTACACAGCACGTCAGTTTTACGGCATTTCCAAAGAGAGCACAATAGTTTTGTTTTGTCCATGTAGTACTGAACAACTGTGTAATAGTATTACATGATTAAAGATATTAAAACACTCCTTTTCTTGCTGGATTCAAGCCGCAGCAAAAAGTCATGATGAATAGTGTCATAAGATGTGTCGAATATATAGAAAATAAAAAATTTATTTGGCAGGCATAGTAATACCAAAAACTAATACCAACTTGGATAGGAGGTGAGTTTTGAAGAATAAAATAATTCCTTTAGAATAATACCCTGAATTATTCTGTTTCAATGCTTGAAAAGACTTAAAAATAAAAATCCTCAAAACACTATAAAACATATAATAGCTATAAATGTAGACTTTATGACTTAGTAAAATATCTGGATCTGTGTAGAGATCATAGCAACTATTTCATTGCCCTTGCAATTTTCATTTCTTACTGATGATACTGGATCTGGGTTTTCTCCCATTTATGTTTACAAGTCAAGAGTCTTTTTTGGAATGAGTGGAGTAGCAACACCATAAAACACAGCTGAAAAAAAGAGTCAGACCCCTTTCTTTCCTTACAATTGGCCTTTTTTTAAAACTTTTGATCCTGTAGGGAAAGCACTGAATTTGTTACACCACATTTGTATCAATAGGCCACAGAAATAGGCTTCGTTTTCATAAATAAAGAATAAAGAGGTCAGAGTTCTCATCCTCTCTACATTTGTGTCTCTTCTTTGGCACTTTATTCTACATAAGGATCTGACCATAGGAATTCACGGGTAAAGCAGCCAGGGCCTGAATTGTAAGAAAACTTAATTTTCAAAGGAAAATTTACTTCATGCAGATGATGGCAGAATTATGTATTTTTTTTTTTTAAAGAAGATCCTATTTTTCAGTTTTGCAGTAATGCGTAATTTTCGCTTGAGACTGATGTGGTTTTGCATGGTAATGGACAGGCAGAAAATCACCGACCTGAAAAAACTACAGAGCTAGCATCTTTCGGATGTTTTTCTTCAGTTTTCCATACGATTTATTTTTTTCATTTAACATGTTTTCTTTTTCATTTCGAAGGTAGGCTCCTAATACAAAGTGATGAGCTGCTGCCCTGTAAACTCTGCCTGCCAAACCCTGCGGCCATCCTGTCTCTACTCTTACTTTCACCCTGGCTCACTCATGGTGTCTGCCTGGCCATTTATTTAGCAAAAGACGCTCCTGTTCTCAGTTACTAGCATGTCATTAAGTCTCGCTGTCTTGAGAGTAACACAGGTATAACCAGATGCAGTTCTTGGCCCTGATATAATTAATCCTGACAAGCTTTCTGCTTTCCACGTTTGCTCAGGTGTAAATGCGTCTCTCTGGCTATATGAACACATAAACCTACATGTAGAATTGCTTTGCTGACACAACTGTTGGAAAAAAAAAATCAGCCTGAAAAGCAGTATAATTTTCTTTGAAAAGGTGATGTTAGTTATACATACTACCTCAGGGTTTAGTGGAGCTGGTGCTTGAGAACCAGGAATTGCAAACTTACGGAGCAGCTGCAGCCTCCTCGTTGTCCTTTACTGCTAGCTGTAGTAAATGTGTGCATAGAGTATGTAGTTGCCAAAAGTCATGGCTCTGCTGGGAAAAGCACCAGAAGTGGTTGCAGTGCCAGCTCCACCTGTGTACCTGTGGGACACAACAAAAAGATGCAGCAGTTTCAGAAAAAGGTTTTTTAGGGTGTTTTCTTTCAGAAATACTTGATTGTGTGTTGGTGACTTTCATGTCATATGTACTCAATTTATAAGACCAACCTGCTAGATTCAGACTTAACATCTTGGTAGTATTTGAGGCTTGGACAGTACAGTCAAGAGTAGAGGATTTTGTGGCAGTTCCTGGTGTTGCTTATGCCTGTGTGGTACACAGTATCTGCATGCACAGGTGCTGCTGAGGTGCCTTCAGGAGAAGATTCAGGATTTCTCTCAGGCAAGAGATTGCAGGATTTCTCTCAGTTCCCTGCTAGGGCATTCCTGTGTAATTGTATATATGATGGTAGTCCTATAGAAAGCTGATTCTTAGCTGGCTGTGGAGATCAGAAAATGAAGACAGGGCTTTCCCTGCTGGCAGCAGCGGTGGTTCTTGGAGGCAGGATGCACCTAGCCCTGCCCTGCATCACAGTGGGTGAGTGGGGTGCACATGCAGGCTTGGGGGTGCTTCAGAGCCCCTGCAATAGAGGGACTGAGCACAGACTTAACGGAGTTCCCTGCTTTGTCTTGTATCCCATGTGAAACCTAGGGCAGGACAAGTACGGCTATATTTTGAGGACACTGCTTAGTGCTATAGACAGCGAGGTTCTCAGTTGCTGTTGAAAATCCCAGTTGGGTACTGCTTGCATTTTTCTAGGAATTTAAGATGCAAGCTAATAAAGCTCTTTCACTGTCAGTGCTTCTGTTTCCCATCTGTAAAGTAAGAATAGCTCTTCCCTTGTCTCACGTAGGTGTTACAAAAGTAAAAATATGAATTCTCATGGGTTATTCACATACTGGAGTGGCAGGGACCATGCTTGTAGATCAGGTAGGTAGAAGAGAGCAGGATCTTTCATGCTGCTAAATATGGCAGAACCAGGAGTGGTGCTGGTGTTGCTGTGTGGCCAGGGACAGCAGGGCCTGAGGAGAGTCACTCAGGGAATCTGTGCAGGAATGTCACTCTGGAAGATGTGCTGGCAGGTGGGGCTCCTGAAGTGCCTTATTAAATGCCAACATAAAGTCAGGTGACTGAACTACCATGTTTAACTAATTATTAAAGAGGCCAGATTGCGTCATAACAGAAAAATATGTAACAAAATTATTCCTACTCTTCACTGGGCAACTGATAAAGATTATTTGGGGAATAATAAAATCTGTGAAGCAGTTAGCTGCTAAGTAACAGAAATTATATTATGAGAGTAGAATAGAAAAATAACCAGAAGATAGATGCTGTTGTCATCTGACTTACAGCAAAAAAAAACCTGGATAGCTCTGCTATGCTGGTAGTCGGATACTAAACTATTTCTTGGCCCTAATCACCTGATATGAATACAGGTTTCAAAGGGCTACACTCCTGTTGTAAGGCAAAGATCAGTATCCACTGACTCCACTGACTTATGTTACATGACTCTGCTGGTTAACATTACAGATTTGCAATTGAAACTCGGCAATTTTGTTGATGAAAGGCTTGAAGGAATAGGATGCAGCTCACCCTCTCCCAGTTCTAAACCGGGGAAGATGCAGCAAACAAGTGTAAACACTTTTTTTCTGACATTCCAGTTGACAAGTACAACTTGGTGTATACACAGCAAAGGCATTTGTTAAATATGAAGAAGTTGGTTTTTTTCCTCTTTTTGAATCATGCTTTAAATTTAGTCTGTGTTTTAACATTGAAATGCTACAATAGTTAAAACAAAAGCACTCTAAGGACCTGCTTTGCAAGTAATGTCTCGCCTTAAGGCTGTGGAGGCCTTTCAGGGTTCATTCTCTCAAATATCTTTTGACTTGGCAGGATCATGATCATTACCATTATTTGAATTGGAGTAGCACTGGAAGGTCCTGCAGCGCCAGTTACTGTACAGCACATTCTGAGGCCCTGCCCAAAATAGTGCACTGTCTAAATGCATGAGATGCAGAAGGGTGGGGGAAGAAAATACTGTCCTGATGGTATGTCTGGCTGCAGCGGAGCAATGGCCAAATTTGTACTTGGAACTTAATTAGGGTGAGGATATCGGAGCAGAGAGTGTGCTTCACTGCTTCTTGTACTCCGAGGCGGAGGGCAGAGTTCAGCAGGACCCCTCTTCTCCCAGATGCTTTAGGACAGAAGCCAGCTGTCCCTATCGCTCTGTAGCTGACAAGAGTCGTGGCAGCAAAAGTACTTCAGCTTTAGAGAACTCCTGCCAACTCGGCTGCGCCTATCGGGACTTGCACCTTGTCTGAGATAGTTTTGGCAGCCGCAGCCTGTGCCCTTTGCATGGCCCTCAAAGTGCCCTGGGTCTGAGACTCCTTTTAGGTGACCTTGCATGCAGTTTTGTGCATTAGTCTGGTCCTTGCAGATGGGGCTTCTGAGCTTTTACCTCTTTCTAGTTCTGTTGTTATTTTAATCATACTGTATAAATCCTGAGCAGCACATAGTGGAAACCTGTTAGGTACTGTATTAGCTTTTAAAATAACAGAAAAGGATCGTTTTTGATTGGGCACCCTCAAAAAGAAACAAGGTCGTGGAGTTTCATCTTCTGATGTCCCAGTTGAAAGTAGAATGTCCCTTTTCAGACTAAATGCAAACCCATAGACTTTAGAGGGTTTCTTTGGCTTTCATCCGGAATACCACCCTTTTTTTAAGGATAGTCTTGTAGAGATGCATGACTTGATTAAAATTAATGCTGGAAAAATTGTAACCAAGAATTAAAATAGAATAAATATATTTAACATCATAGCTTTAAGGCAGATGTGTGCGGCTACGAAGACACAAAAAAGAAACCCTGAAATGTGGAAAACAAGATTTCTTAGGTACTTCTGAAAATCCTGAAAATAATACCTCAATCTGAAGTTTTTGTATTTTTTAATCTAGGTATGTTGTGTTCACTTGTAATAAAAAGCATTCCTTCCTGAACTTCGATGCATACCCAGCTGTATAAGGAAAGATTTTTGACTGTGATAATTCCTTCTGTGTTGATTAACATTTGCACATGGCTTCCCCTGAGCCTTTTCCTCGGTCGTCCTGCCCTCAGCCCACTCCTCCTCCGTGCATCCACCCCCCGGGAAAAACAACGATCCAGCACAAGCAAGTGCCAGTACTGAAGTAGCAGCACAACTTCTTTGCTTTGTGCTTTTTTCTTTGCAAGGGAGAAAATGGGAGTCTTCCCACAAGGGGACACTTTGTTTTCCTCTTTCTGTTGTCTGTGATCCCCACCTGTTGTATATATGGTAAAAATATCTGGGACTTATAACCCAGCAACAGTACGCAGCTAGAGTCATGTGTGACCGGGTCAAACACACACTCGCTGGAGGGTCATGGCCAGGTTACTAAGTCAAGGCTGGCAAGCCTCCACGATAATGTTTTCTTTCTCTCTCACTCTTTTTTTTTTTCTTCTCCCCTTGTCTGTCTTCCAAACAAGAGTTTAAAAAAACCCAAACCCTCATAACAATGCAAACTATTTAAGCATGACAAATTCAAAGAAGTTTTTTATTAAAAAAAAATTGGAGGGGGGGCAAAGTCAATGATATTTTGGATTTAATTTTATAGTATAGTTTTATGTGGCACATGAAAGAGAGAAATTTGTATTGAAACAATTGAGACCCACTTTCCCAGTTCCTGGCTCTTTCCTGGAAGATGATTAAAAGCAGACTTTTTTTTCCAGACGAGACATAAAAATTAAATGATCTACAGTATATAGTTATTTTTTCAAATGTTTGGAGGCTTATAAATAACTTCTACAATCAAATGCACACATACAAGCAGCAGAGAATCTGGTTCTAATTACTTGTACTTTAGTTGAACTTTGGCGTTTCCTTTGACTTTCTGCCTAATGTATGTGAGCTGAGTGCCTTGCACTCCTGCAGTGAATTCACAAAAAAAAAAAAAAAAAAAAAAAAAAAAAAAAAAAAAAAAAAAAAAAAAAGAAAAGGCAAAAAATCCAGACTCTTGTTGGTGCCAACAAAAATGAGGGTTAACAGAATGTTTTGACCAAATGCAACACTTTGCTATTCACCCTAATTAGCTGAAATTGCTGCTTCCCACCAGGGACCCTGAGCTCAGTATTCAAAATTCCCTTGAGGCTATCCAGGAAATGCCATTTGCTTTACAACTTCTTATTATTTTAGAACTCAACTGTCCAAAGTGTGCATTAACATGCAAGCTTAATAATCTAAGTTTCTAGAAGAACATGAGGCATTTTGCAGTGCCTGCCTGCTTCTAGTTGGTCTCAAAATAAAATACCTTCTCCATCTGTCAACGCGGTTTAGCTGGCAGTAAATTAGCTCTCAGAAAGCACGCTGTGCTTTTAAAGATCTTATCTGCTACTTTATCTAACCTTTAGAAAAATTTCAGACATCTTAGGAATTGTGAAGTGACCGATTGTTTGAGCGTCCCTGTGTGCTTAAGCTGCATTCAGGTGTTGGGTGACAACACGGAGGCTCTGTTGTCTCAGGTGAGTAGGGATCCTGAAGTGTCACATCCCACAGGACAAGAAAGCAGGGCTTGGAAAGCAGTTGCATTTTTTTTTTATTCTCTTTTTTCCCCTTGAATTCTTCCTAAAATTGTAAGACTGATTTAAAAATGCTTCTTCTGGAAAAGTCAACTGTCCCCCCCCACCATCCATTCTTTTTTTTCCTTGTTGCTTGTGTAGACATGCATAGAAGAAAGCAGCTTCTGCTGCCATGCATCCATTAGCTGTCAACGTGTTGCAAAAATAACACTTTTTACCTGCTGAGCATGAGTTGCTATAGATGCCTGCACAGGACTTCTGCACAGACACTGCATACATTTTCAAATAAAGACTTAAAAAAGCTAAANCCGCAAAACCCCCCAAACCTACTGACCAAAAAAACCAACCAAAACCCCACACTCTCTAGACAGTTCTTCAGCTAATGCGTATTACATTTAGTAGATTAAGTCCTTTTAGTGGCACGTGTGTGGGTGTTTTAGGGAGGATCTTCTGATTTCCATTGGCTCTTTCCTTATCATATACCTTTTCAAATTGTCCTGAAAAATATTCTCTAGCAGTACCTTCGATACTTCACTTGCTGACTGTGTTGTGTATTTATGAATTGAGTTGGTTGCATAATCGCTTCTGGGTATCACAAGCTCCTGTTGATTCTACAGTGCTTGACAGAGCTCTCTGGTGTACAATACTGTTTGTGGTTGGAACACTACTATTGGATGCTGGTGCTTGTTCAGGATGAAATTATGAATAAACAGAAGTGTATCCGTATTATTCCTCAAAGGCTGCTTTCCCCAAACTGAAATCACAGAAGGATTGCAGGAGCGCAGTTGTTTTATTGAATGACACAACCTTGTTTTCCCATGGGGAGCCTAAAAACTGCCTTTTAGATGGACCGGGAGAGTTGAATGAGCTAATACAGAACACATTGTCTGCTGGTATTGGAGTTTTAAAGCTAAAATTTTATCATTCCATAGACTCATTGGAAGCCACCATAATTCATGTACGAGCATGAAATAAGGCAAGGAATGTTTGAGGCTTCTCAAGGGCATTTGATGAATCTAACTTTAATTTAGAAGTACTAATAGATTATTGATTCAAGCTGGGTGGCTGTGCAGAGATCAATAACAGAGCACTCTCTATCTCTCTTAAATACCAGAAATTACTGTTGAAAAGAAATTATCATTCTCATACGAGTTTTCATTAAGAAAAAGCTTCATTAAAGTTTTCTTGGTGCAGTAGGAACACGTAGATGTTTGCCAAGTTCAGTTTATTTAATACTGAAAAAATGAGTATAGTTCTGGACATTGTCTTAATGTCACTATTTATGGAGCCATGTTATTTTGCTTATTTTACTTTCCTGTTTTTTCACAGTCACCTTATTGTTAGATATATAAATAAATTGTTCCCATTGGAAATGTATTTCTTTGCTTAGATCAGAGCCTTTAATACTTTACTCTAGCATTTATTTTCTTCTCAAGAAGTGTCTGTCCTTGAAGTTGATACTAGCTTAACCCGAGGAAAAATGGCAGAAAGGGGCCCTTCTCTCACCAGTAATCAGAGGTTGCCTCGTGTGCTGTGATGCCCTCTGTGAATTCTGCAACACCAGTTGACAATGAATCATGAGTTTAATACAAATGTATCATCGTTGTAATCTGAAAAATATCATGTACAGTAAATCTTGTCTAAGAATTTTCCATTGAGTAATATTCTTTAGGGCCTGCTGTTAGTACTCTGGAGATTTAGCTCTGCTGATAGTGCCTAATATTTCTGGATAGATCTGAGTTCACAGATCTTGTCATTCCTGTATATCTGTTGAAAAGTTAGAGGGATTTATCTGAGAAGCAGCAGACGGCTAGGTGAAACATGAAAATGTATTGCACATCCACAATAAATGTGAGGAATGATGACAGCATATCACAGAAAACTAATGCAGATGTTTTGGAAAGATGGAGTTCTCATGTCTTATCGTGCATCGTAGAGCTTTCGTGTCCTTTCCCTGAAAGGGGTAGCTGGCTTTTCAACAGGCTCAAAACAAATGACCGTCTAGAAATATTAAGGCAATAAGGGGATGTGGGGTCATAATATATAAGTAGCTTTTTCTCAGCGAGGTTTCCTGATGTTCTAGGTCCTAAGGTAGCTAACGAAGTGCTGCTGGGTTGTGCTAGTTTTACAGATTTAAAAAAAAAAAAAAGGACAACTTGTTTAGGTAATTTTCACTTCAGGTCTCACACTCTTTACATATATCTTGATACGTGCTGCTATCCTGCTAGGTCAGAATTGCATATTGGAGGTGTTACCTTTTGTAGAAAAAGGCAAGAGATTAAAAAACTCTCCCAAGATTAGGTACCAATTACAAGGGTACATGCCACAGTTTCCTTTTAAAGGCTGATATCCAGCCTGCACACATGGATGCCATACAATTCAATAGGCTAAAGCCAGAACATGAGCCCAAAGTTGTCCTTTTTTGCAGCCTGGTAAGATTCATGCCCTACATCTAAACTATTGGGTACTTTAAAATATAATTTTGAGGCTGTAGGATGTAGTCCTGCCATTATTTGCCTTGCTTAGCTCCCTTTAAATTTTACTAGGAAAGACAAATTATTGTTTATTATGCAAAGAAATATATGGGCCAGTTTGATACTTATAATATGGTTATATATAGTAATTTTTTCAAAATCATTATGAATCGTTCAATTTTTTTTTTTCTTTTGTAGCAGTTGAAACTCAGAGCACCAGTTCTGAGGAACTTGTTCCGAGCCCTCCTTCACCACTTCCACCCCCTCGTGTTTACAAGCCCTGTTTTGTTTGTCAAGACAAGTCATCCGGATATCACTATGGTGTCAGTGCTTGTGAGGGATGTAAGGTGAGTGCCATCATCTCCCTTTCCTTTTATAGGACTGCATTTCATCTTAGGAGAGGGATAAAGCAACGCAGTTTGGTGTGACTTGATTGTCTTCAAATACAGCTGTAACTTTCTTGAGTGAATTAATTCTGATTCATGACTGAAGACAAGTAAATTACCATTGCTCTTGGAATTAATTCCCTTCATAACTTCTGCCAAATATGTCTTTCAGGGACTTCCTTAAGTACTGACTCACATGAGAATGTGGTCATAGATGTAGACATAATCAAAAAATAAACCAAAAACTTTTTGAGACTCTTCATTGTACATCTGTAGGTCAGATATTCCCTGAGATCTCACACGGCCCTTGGCTGCTCTTGTCCTTTTTCTGTGTGCTGCTACCTCTCTGTACCCAGGGGGTGGAATTTGGGAACAGAATCTGATCATCAGGAAATTTTTGGTGTAGTCTCTAGCTATGTAACTAATCTCAAATCAATTTGGGAATTTGAGGATTAGCAGGTTTGTGTTTGCAAAATTTAATCTGTCAGACTTCATTGCTGGCACATCTGCCAGCTGCCTTCCAGTGCTGTGATTGTCCGAGCATGAATTGATGGCTGTCCATAGGATGCAGTAATAAAATACACCACTCAAAAGTAGAGAATGTCTGAAGAGGAGATAGCCAGCAGAGAAGCAATGTCAGCTACACCATGTTTGTGTGGCAGTGATTGCAGGTGTGCACACAGTGAACAGTGTGCACTTCCATGCATGCAAGGAAGAAGGTAGAGTGAAAAATGGTAAAGAAAAGGTATCACAAGGCAGATGCTCTCACAGTTAAATTTGTTAGCATACCCTAGTGCAGTGATCTTTCTTAACATTTAAAGAAAAGACCTATGATTTTCATCCTTTAGCTTAAAATAGATGTGTAGTGTTTAGTACAGTACTAATGCATGCTGAAAATGTGACAGGTGCTATATCCATATAAATAAAGTTCTTAGAATAAATTAACAAAAGCCATTTTGCTGGTTTATTTCTGTGAAATGTTATATTTTTCAGATAGTGTGTAGTTAGCCATTTTTACTTTATCCTTGAACCTTCAGCTTCTTTTATGCTTGTGGCCTTTTGTGCTTACATAAAATATCATAGTCCTGGGTTTGTGTCATTAGACAAAAAACTAAAGGATTGCAATCTGGTTTCCTCCCCATTTTATAACTGTAGATACTGAATTAGTGAAAGTAACTTCTTAATCTCACCTCAGTTTTAGAACCTCTGTCTGGTGTTGAGGTTTTTCTTGGATGTCTTGTCTGTAATTTTTTTCCTTTAGATGCCACAAAACTATCAAAATTTAAATGTCTGTTAGGAAGAACTATGGAAAGAATATGCTGTAGCTGATTTCCTTAAGTAGGAAATCTCATCATACTCAGATGCTAACATGCAAATAGTGGTGGTGTCACTTGCTCACCCACATGTTACCTCTAAGCACAGACATAATTGCAGACTGTGGCAGAAAGGTCACGTGTCCCCAAGAGTTCATTATTTTTGAAAAATATGCAAAAATACACTGTAGGACTTTCACTGGCCTACTGCAAAGCATTTTCATAAATAATTAAAGCAAGATCACACTTGTCAAAATACATGAGGAAATCCGTCTTGTAATGTGTTAGCCATTACTCAACAACAACAAAAAAATCATCTTCATTTATTTGCTCGTTTGCAAGATGGGGTAATTCAGCATTTAATGATAGCTGCTGTTAAAAGAAGAAAAAAATATTAGATTTTAGTTATACAAAACCTGTCAGTCTATGAGAAATAACAAGATTCCAAAGCAGTAACTTGGCTGCTTGAGACTGGTAATATTTAGGTTTGTTGATGCTAGCTCTTCAACAGGTTGGACTAAGGTTTTATGGAATCTCTTCCATGGATTGAATCAAATTTCTTAGTGAATGCCAGAAAATGGCGAGAACATGATGTGGCTGCTGAATCAACCACTGGTCCCATTGGTGGACAGTCAGGTACTACATTTCCTGTTGAAATTTGTCTGAGCTTTCAGGTCAACAGAAGTGGTGAGCTGGATGTCAGCAGAGAGCAGAGCAGACTGCAACACCACAGGCTGCCCTCAGAAACCTGTGTTGCCAGTTTCCACTCTTTCTCTGAAGAATGTTACCCTTATTGACTGTTTGGTTTATTTTTCTTTTCTTTCGTCTTTACACTACACTTGCTTTTCACACTGTCATCAGCTGTTGATCCTGTACCTCAAGAAAACTGCCACCTTGAACTTCTGATTTGTATCCATACAGGCTCCTGCCTGTTTCCAAGTCTACTTTCACCCTCTGTTCTCAATATCAGTTCTTCATGCACCTCTTCTTTGCAAGTTTCAATAAGCATTGAGAATTGAGCACTGCTGCTTGAGGAAGCCTTATCTCCAGTGGATCTCTGCCTTTCAGTTGGTTATCATAAGTTTATTAGAGAGCCTTTGTTTCGCGGAAGGCTTCTGCTTGGTATGGAGCTGCAGTTTCATGCTGATTCCCTGGTGAATCAAGGGAGCAATAATAATAAGGAAGAATTTGTGTTATAGCCTTTTGTGTAGTTAGGAAACAGAAAATTTATTACCCCTTTACCTTGAAGACACATCTCCATGCAATTCCAAAGAGCTCTGTTTTCTTCAAGATTTGTCACTGAAGCTGACCAGCACGTTCAGAAGCTGTTGGGATGGGGAGAGGCAACCTCGTTCCATAAGAAGCTGGAGTGAAATACCAGCCAGTCCCTTTGTTTCTCTTTTCATCTGACCATGTTGCAGTTTTCTCCTTTTTCACTTCTGTTTTCTCTGCTTCATTCTTCACCCACTTTTCAATCTCCATTCTGTGATGTTAAATCTTAAATTCACTCATTTTTCCTCCTGCATTTGCACCTTCTTCTGTTCTGAGGTCCTTTTCTCAAGTCTTTTCCTTTTTTCCTTTCTGACTCATTTACCTTTCACTTTGGACTCCTGGCAGTCTTGTTTCCCAAGGGAAGCACAAATGGAAAACTCTGCTCACATCGTATTTATCTAATTAGGACCCTGATCTTTTGGTTTTTTGTGCTGGCTTTCCATTGGTTTTCTTCTAGTTTTCTCTCTGTCTCCTTCTCTTTTGCCTTTCTCCTTTGAGCTCCAGTGAAGCTGCTGCCACAGTGATCATTAGTAGTCATCATCTAATGCAAGGAAGAGTTTTCTTTCCTCCGGGTTTTGGGTTGATGGCCGCCTTTGATTCATCAGGCTTTCATTTTCCTGGCTTTCTGGACTCTTTAGATTCTCATCCTACTTTACTTACTGATTTTTCAATATCTCCTTAAATGGCTCTTTATCCACTTGCTGATGCTATTCCCCAAGGTTCAGTTGTTCGGTTTTCTATTTAAAAAAGAGTTGTTTACTGACCTCTTTTATGGTAGACCAATGGAGGATGTCATGGCAATATTCTGCTCATCAGAGGTGTATTTTTAATTGAGACCCTTCCAGCCAGGAGCGCTTGGAGAGCTGTGGATGGTGACTATGACCTTATGATGTTCAATTTGGGAAACACTGCACTGTAAATTTTATCTTCCCTCAGCTGCCACCAACCCATGGATGATTTCCAAAGTACCCTTATCTCTGACTTCTCCCCTCCCATCTTTTCCCTGATGTGTCATCTTGCTCACCTCACTGCTACCTTGGACACAGAGTTCTTCCTGAAGACAGAACTTTCCATCCTCTCTTTGTGCCATCACAAACTGTAATCTCAGTTCTTTCAGATATCATGTCATGATGACATCATTTCTGATCTGCAGTATTCTATTTTACCCAATCTGTTGTCATTTTTCCTCCAGAATCTGAGATCAGCTGCCTTCATTGTCAGACCATTGCTGTGATCTTCTCACATGGGATTGGTGCCTTCTCCTGTCCTCCCTTCCTCTTTTCCCACTCACTGTCATCCTTGGTTATTATTTTTTCAGGTACCTGGGAACGACCTCCTAACCTCCTTTGCCAAATACTTTAGTGACCCTGTTCTCTTATTCATTACCAGTGTTCAGTGCTGCGCTATAGTAGAAAGACTGTTCTGTGGCTTGTATTGATATACTAATCATTTAAGGTTTTTAGAGGATGGAGTATTTCATACAAGGCACTTGTGAACCATAGTGAGGGTTTCAAAGTGGTTAAAAAAAAACCCCAAAAACATGCCTTTGTGTTTATTTCTGGGTGTTATACAAAACACAAAAGCCTAGTAGCTGGTCACTGTCTTTGTGTATGTGTTAGAGTTCCAAAATCAAACCGATCTTCACAGTGTACTTGTATTTTGTAAGAAAAATTCCAGAGACAGTCCATCCTTTTATCTGTAAAACAGTACATTGACAATATTCAGCTTATTTACAACTTTTCCATTTTGTAAACTGCGTGGCATTTCAGAGGTGGGTTTTGGAATCTACTTGTGTTGTTTCGTGACCTCAGTTATAGACGTCTGAGATCTTTCTTTTTTTTTTTTCCCCCCAGTCTGTGGGTGTTGCTAGATAGCACGCAAACAAATTCCATAGAAAATGAGCAATTTGGATTTATCCAGCTGGTGCAAGTGGTTATAGGGCTGGCCGACACCAAAAGCTCAGCTCTTTGGTCCTGACTTGAGTCGTTGTTGTAGCCAGGTTTGCAGAAAGGGGGTCTGAGAGTAGTGGGCTGGATTCCCCACACAATGCCATCATTGTGTGGGTGAGGAGGAGAAGCTGGTGTTCTGGCAGCTTCAGCTGTCTCTGAAAGCCTTGTCTCTTGTTCTGGGCATTTAAAAGACGGCATTCCTCTGCTGACAGTCCTGCCCGGATTACTGGTTTGAATTCGGTGGGCAGCAAAGATGCCTAGAGCAGTTTCATGGGAGAAGACAGCGCAGCATATAAGAGGGTAGGTTTACGGTCCAGCAGTTTTGTCTGAATGATGAAGATGCCTCTCTGCCTGTTATTGATGCTAACAGACAAAAATGTAGATAAATCTGCTTCAGTACCGAGTGATCCCAAGTTGGCTTTTATCATAAAATAAGGATAGCTTTCCTTCCATCAGGGTTTTCATATAGAATCACATCTAATGTGGGATCATTAAATTAAAAGGGTAGCCACATTTAATATATTTTCAAGGGTTTTCAGCTATGAAAATATGTCTATTTGTTTGACATGTTCCTGACTCAAATATATATTTTTATTATGCCAAGGACTTGAAGCAGTATGGAAAAATAGGCATTGATATAAACCTTCACATTTAGGTCTATAATTTTGTAGGACTGACTCCCCCGAAAAAGATAAAATACACATAGAGGGAAAAAAGAAAAGAGAGAAAATGAAACAGTTTTTGCTTCATTCAAATTTGTTGTTAAGGTTAAGATGTTAAGCTTAGGAGAAAAACTGACATTTTGTTACAGTTTAAACTTAATCACTTACAGATGTGATGCGAGGCAGTCCCACCACTAAACTTGAGGCCCAAAATTACTTGCCTAACTTTGAAGGCTGGGCTTTCTGCAATCTGTTAAGAGAGAGAGAAGCTGCTCTGATTGCTGATTTAAAGCATCTAAACCAGATCTGCTCTGGGTCCCTATGAGCCTTTGGGTTAGATGCTCAAGCACAACTGTGTTAATGTTCTCTGAGATGATGTTCCCCATGGTTATGTCCCTCTGGATGCTGAGGGGCTTGGGGTTTCCCTGTTGCAGGCCATGAATCCGTGATCAGCATTGGTACAACAACTGGCTTACAAAATGCTACAGAGAGAGAGAGAGAGAGGGAGAGAGAGGAACTGTCTTTCATTTTATTTATTTGTTTGAAGTTTGATGGCAAGAATATTATTTCCACCCTAAATGATATCATGATTCCATGATATTATGCTTTGGTCTGCAAGAAATGTTGCTGAGAGACCTAAAATATTTTATGGATTGTTATAAAAAAAGTTTCCTTTATGGAACAAAGGAAAAAGACAAATGCCTTTTCCTTTTAATAATGTCTCTTACATCATGTGAGAACCGATTTGCATTTTCTTCGGCAGTTCTGGGATTGTGGAGGGATCTTAAGCAGCAGTTCTTTTTGATAACACCACTCTTGCACATGTTAGCTTCTAGCTATAATATAATTATATTTAAGCCTATATTTATGCCCCTTTACAGGGAATTAAGGATCCAGACATAGAATTTTCTCAGCTACTTAGCAGTAAAAAATAAAAGCACACTTCATAAAACTAGCTAACTAACATTCCGTGTATTTGTTTGGTTTTGTTTTCTTGGCATATTTTAATCACCTACAACTGAAACAGAAAGTAAGAAACGTAAACTTGAAAATATGTGCACGGTATGATTTGTATCAGGGAAAGAAGTAACATTGTTTGCAGCAATGCGGTTGGAAAAGCTTCTGTTGGTTCAAAGAAAAATATAGATCAGCTTGAATGATCAAGCTGTATTCGTCTCCATTTAGGCTGTATTAGTGACAGTGCCAGCAGTAGAGATGCATGCTGTCATCCATGCACAGCTATGAAAAATGCCTCAAATCACGGAAAATTGCTCCTAGTTTCAGTTAAATCAACAATAGTTTTTAGAGGATGAAAAATGTATTTTGAAATACATTTCTGCATACTATTAATATAATCTAATCTTAAACTGTAAGCACTTCGCAGCATAGCAACATTCCAAGCCATTCATTTGCAGAAAGCTGTGCCATATGCAGAAAGACACTAAATGAGTTGCAACTGCTTTAAATGTAGTACTGAAAACCTGGAAATTTTATTCATTTTTGTGCTCTCAGCGGAGACCTGATTGTTTTAATGCCATCCTTGAAATTTTAGCTTTTCAAATAACAAACCCAAGAAGTCCAGATGCCCTGTGAAAAAGGTGGTATCTGTTTCAGTAAGTTCTTGATTCTTTTTTTGTTTGTGCTTGGAAGATAAAAATTTTGACAAATCCTGAATTTGTTTCAAAAACTTTAAGATGGGGAAGCATATATTAATTGGAAGCACTCTGAGAGCAAGCAAATATGATAAAATAGATGGGATCAGGAACAAAAATGTTTTCTTACCAGGTTTATTAAAATCTCTCTCTGGGTTGTGTGAATGCCATGAATGAAAAAATAAAACTACTTGCTAACCATGACAGAGAGCAAAAATGTAAATTGTGTTATGTGCTATGTATGCTTTCCAGTGCTTTGTACCCAGCTCGTGGGTTACAGCTCAGCTGCTCCCCTGCACTGGGCTTCTGGAGCAGAGATGGACCAAGAGCAGCAGCGGCTCTATAGGGTACAGCACATACATCCACAGCTAATCTTCCCTTATCCTGGCTGTTGTCTTGTCATAGACTAGGGGTTCATCTTAAGCTGTGAGAATAGTTGTTTTTCACTAATTACTGTAATTTTTTCTGGCAACCATGCTGGTGCTATAAAAGCACAGAGATTATCCCAAATTAACTTTCTAACTGTGCTAACCCCTCTGCTCCATGTATTTGTGAGCACAAGGGCTAATGTCCTGCAGAAACTGGAACTGGAAAGTACTCTCTTATTTTCCATGAGCTGTCAAGTAATGATGTATAATTGTTTGGCTTAAGTCTTGCACTCCCTTCTCTCATAAAATTCCTGATACCATCAGTGAAGGCTTTCTCAAAAAAGAACAGCAGTGTCTGACTCTTGAGCTCTGGTGTGTTGTGACCAGCCACGTTTTGGGGCACAGCTTTGCCATGCTGTGGACCTGGAAGGTTTCTGGTACCAAGTAGTGTTCCTCCTACAGGCAGGCATCCCCTGTGTCCAGTTTGGGTGCAACTGTCCCGTTTCAGAGTCCAAAGGAGTTGACTAAGGTAGATGTGGACTTTCCCATCGTATGCCAGCAAGCCATAGTGCCTGTGACTGTTCCAAGAGCATTTCATAATATAAATGTAGCCTTCATGCCTGCTGACATTGCATATCTTTTCAGGGTCTTTGGCCACTAACCAGCCCATAATAATTACAGGTTTTTCATTGTTATTATTAATAAACTAAAATTGTTGACTCTTACTCTTTTGGCAGTGTCTATGCCTTTCTCTACCTTGGAAAATAAACTGTAAAAAGAAAAAACTTCAAATTTATATGTGTATTGACATGTTGTTATTGAAGTTGAATCATGGTTTCTCACCAAGGTGGATGATGAAGGGTCCTTGTAGATGTATTTGTCACATTTCTATCCAGCTTTCACCTGCCCATAGCTGTTGTGTCTTATCAGCAAATGGCTGAGAGAGCTCAGGCTCACACCGGATCAGTAATGTGTGTGTGGTTTACAACACCTTCAGCAGAATTAAGTAAATTATATGCACGTGTAAAAGTGCTGTCTATGCAAGTCACACCATGAGGTACCGACCAGAGATGCCAGAAGCAGGTGGACTGCAATCCAGGCTGGCACACTTGCCTGCTGAGAAGTCCCCTCGTTTGCATGCAGGGAATGTGGAGTGTGTTTTTATTTTCCTGTCACTATGTTCACTAGGTTCTAAGGGGTTTTACTTTCTCAATTTTCTTCACTAGAAAGAGGGAAAAACCTTTTATTTTGTTCTCATCTTGTCAATCTATTTCACACGTCTCCATTAGTTTAAGGACCACATGTGGCCTTTAATTATAGTTGTAGAGTACAGGCTGTCCTGTACACACCCTGCGAATTGTACAAGTGTAGGAAAAAATGCGGCTTTCCGCCGTATTTAACACAAGATTTTATAATATGATCTTTAAAAGAAATGTTTGCAGAGGTAATCCAGCAAAGGAAATAAGGATATCAGAGCAAACATCTCAGAAGTTAAATACTCTGAGATTTTTTGATTTCTGATAACAGTGCTAGCATACTTTTTTTTTAATACTGTGCCGTATTTATGCAATTACAAATGTATAAAATTACAATGAACTAGCTTTCATTTTCTAACTCTGAAACTTTAAAATAAAGTCTAGTTAATGAGAAGTTGATAGAGAAGGATATACAATTGATTTGTTGAATTTAGATTTAGGATAGCTTGCTGCACCCCATAGGAAAGTGCACTGTTTTTCCTGGAGGAAAAAAGAGTAGAATAGTTTGCCAAGAGTAGTTCTGTCTGAGTGTGATTTTGGTGCTGGTGAGATGGTTGAGGTCACTGCTGCGCTTGCATTAGGCATTTTTTCAAATTGTAGTTTGAGTTTTTCTTAGCAAGTACTTAAAGCCTTTCTGATTGGCACATCTTAGGGAAATAAATCCAAAATTAAGGGGTTTCATAATGGTAGAAAATGGAATTAATCATTATCTAATTCTGTTCACACTTATGTATTAAGTAGATATTCAGATGCTCTTTGTTTGCTACAATTTTGGAATTTATTTTGAAAGATACACCTATCTTTATTTTCTGATTATTGTAAACCATCACCCAGTTTGTAAATGGTCAGCTTCCCAATTTGCAGGAATACTTTGGCCTTGGAAAGTGGCCTTCCATTGCCATCTGCACTTACTGACTGACCTGATAATGGGAACAGAGGTTCTTTCTAATCCTGAATGAAGTGTTCCTTTGAGAAAATTTCCTAGACGGGTATTTGCTTTAGATTCTTCTGGAAATGGAGTGCAATTGAATTTGCACCAGGGATCCCAGAGCTGTTCAGATTTGTGGAGCTGGTCTTTGTCTGTTGCTGTAGCAGAACAGACAACTGGATGTAATTTTCTGAGATTCAGTATTTCCAATGAAGTCAGCTTTAGAGATTTTTATCCAATTTGTTTATTATATACATTCTTCTTTTTCTTCACCCTGTAAAACAAAACAAATGCCTTACTAAAAAAAAAATCTGTCACTTTTGAGTACCCATTCAAAAGAGCAGAAACTGACGAAGTTGAGATTACAGCTGTGTGCCTGTCTTTCCCTCTTTGTATCTAGATTTTGTTGTAGTCTTGAAATATGGATACCTTGTCTCCTGAGAATCATGTAAATTACATGTTGTGTCCTTATTATTATTTCAGAGGAACTTCCCATATCCAGGGGACACCTCTAGGTGTGACACCTCTGCATCTCAGTACTCCAGTTACGAAAACCTGTAGTGTTAAAGAAGTCATGCACCCAATTCTGTAACTGGTACTTTTGGTATATTGGCATAGAAACTGTTTAACTGGTGTGCTGCTGCAGCTGCTTTGCCAAATATTCAGAGTCCCTACTCGTAAATTGTTCTTCCTTTTGATAATAAGCAGGAGCCCCTACAATTTCCACAGCTCAATTCAGGAGACAGCTGAGAAGTAGAAAAACGTTTTTGTGTATAAAGTCCCTTATGATTTCATGTGGCCATGCTTAAAATTTCTCATTTAATATATTTTAGTGGGAAAAGTTACTATGCAATAAAAACTGGATCATAATACTTATACTTTAGAGGGGAAAAGTATATTGTTTCTGGATCCCTTGTCTAGAATAATGGATACATAAATTATAAGGTGAGACACAGTTGCAAGTAGTGCCAAAACTGTAGATTTGGTTGGCTGTAAATGCAGTCAGTGATTTCACTCCAGCTATTCAGAACCCAGTGGTGGAGGGGAGAGCCAGCAGCCCCCAGCCAGTGCATGTGAGCAGGGTCTGCCATTGCCTGGTGTCAGGGAAACTGATCAAATGCTTATGAAGGAAGTTTGTTCTCGTTTTAGAGTCTCTTTAAAAGCGACAATTTAATGGGACCCATTACTGTCAGCTGTGGCCAGTTCCTCTCCCTCCTCCCAGGCGTTTAACAGGGAAAGCAGAGATTTATAGCTGTGGTGTAACCACTCCAATGGGCTACTGTTCACTCCTCCTGCGAGTGTCCTGGCTGGCTGCTCTCCAGATGAATCTTCCAAACAGGGGAGAGGTCTTCCTTGTCTCTGGAGTGCTTGCCTTGCTTGGAGCACTTTGCACCTGTGATAAATATATATGCAAATTATTAGTTCCTCGCCTCAGTGTGCACAGTGATCCTTACGTGCTTTCTGCTGGTCCAAAAGAGTGGCAATACTCCAGATTTAGCAATATTTAAGCAGAGCATGTAAGAGAGAGAGCTCTGCAACCCATCATTTTTCAAATTAATCAGCACTACCATTTTTTACCATTTGTTTTGGACCAGGGGATCAAGGCATTTCTCAGATGCTGCCGCAAATGGTCTTGCCCAGTCCACTTTTGTTGATAGTAGTGCACAGAGACTGTTACATATACAGAAACAAAAGTGAAAACGATGTATTTTTTTTAAAGGAAAGAAAAGGGAGTGTTAAGTGAACAGGAGAGATTGCAAGCACAGCATCCAGGAACCAAATGGATGAACTAACTAAAAAGACCTTTCATCTTACCCTAAGTCCATGTGATTTTCGTAAACTGAAAGAATGATCGTCTTGTGATTATATAAGCTCTGTGCTTGAATCTGGCCATTGATTGAAGTCTGGCAGGGGAGGGAGAAAACAGGAAAACATCTTGCTAAGATTTTCCTGTGTTAGATTAATCAACTCCAGTTCATTCACTCATCTCTGAAAGGTCATGTTTTCTTGTCGTCAAAGTTGCCCAGTCTGAGACTCTCCCTTGTTTCCCTACAGCTTGGCTGAATGATCCACCGGGCAAGGTGGATGCAGCACTGCATTCGTCCTGAAAGCTGTGATGCTTTTTCAGCATCTTAGTGTGATTTGTGTTGGGGTTTGCAACAAGATGCATCTCTCTGATTAGTGTTACCCTAAAAGTCTTTATTGCTTGGAGGAACTAGTCAGTTGATTCCTCTGGCTCTGTTTGTGCAGTTGCTAGTCCCTTGCACTGGCACAGACTGCACTTCATCCACCTTTCTCAGCCTGCTTTCGCATGTTGTACAGACCGTTTTGACCATGGGTGCTTTGACTGTGTATGGAAACTGGGCAGGGGGATATGGCCACCATCTCACTCTTAAAAATTGTAGGTTTTCCAAGCTGGTCCAGCTCCAACTCATCCCTCTGCTGTCGCCTTTGGTAATGAGTTTCAGCTGCAGTGTGGAAAGGTAATTTTCCTTGACTACTGCCAGTACTAGAGAGCCAGACTTGCATATTTCGGGGTGTTTACTTGAACTCTGTTTTCTAGTCTCCAGGCATCCAAGTTTCACTAAACTCTAGGCTTTAGAGGATTTTAGTGGATAGTTCTATATTAGCAGAGTTTCTTTGTTGCCGAACACAGGGGAATGAGAGTGCAGCATAAAGTAGTAAGTACAAGATATTACTTGCCAGATTTCAAGAGATCTGGTACAACATATTTGTTTAGATGTCAACTGTCAAAACTAAGAGCAAAAAAAAATTATGGGGAGATAATGAACGTGTGTTGATGAGTCATTCAGATAGATGCCTGAAAACTGTACCAGGAAGCATAATGCTCAAGACATCTGGTTTATTTTGGCATGTTTATGTCCATGTTATTTCTTCTGAGTATTTTTAGGTTGCATTCTGCATTGTTTTCAAATGTCACTTTATCCCTCCTCAGAAACTTCTTTGCTGCGGATCACGCACGTTTTAAAATTCCTTCCAGGTCAGACAAAGAGAATAGAAACATGCTGGGTGTTGAAGGCAAGCAGTGGCCATGCTGTGGCATGGCCAAAGCCAGCTCTTTGCCAGCACCCACAGGCACCCACCCAGCCAGCCAGGCTCAAGCTGGGCTGCTGCATTGGCTCCAGGTCAGCTGGGGTGAGAGGAGGGAACAGCTGGCTGTGCACGCAAACTGTGCGGATCTCTCTGCTAGAGCGAGGGGAATTGCGCCTCAGCCAGCTTGCAGGCATATATAAATATTTGTGGCATAGTTTGCATTATTATTTCAGCTGAGCTGTAAACATTCGGTTGCTGATAGCGGGAAAGAAACTAGTGCTGCTATAAATTTCAGATGGTGCAGAAATGCAGGGATTTTTGTATTGGCTGACAATTAAATAAAGTCCCTGTGCCTCTTGTGATAAATAACTCCGCTGCCAAATATGTGCGGGAACTCTGCAAGCCTTTGTGGGGAAGGCTGGGAGGGGAAAAGAAGGAGGACACAAAGCCTGCCTGTGCGGGGAATTTCCTTGGAGCATGCACACACCTTCTTTCTCCCATGTAGGTTTGTGTTTGAGCTTGCCCTTTCCTTTTCACATGTTTCCATCTCTGCCAAGCAGCTAAATGGAGAGGTTAATTTGAGAGACTGCTACAAGTAATTGCACCATGGTAATTGCATAGCTAACATGAGTCTTTTCCTTGTCCTGCCTGCTGCAGGAATCTGCATGTCACTGCACGGGCATAGCTTGGTGGAGATTTTTTGTTTGTTTTTACTAGGAGGTCCACTACTTTGTTAGAGTAGCTGTTGTTTAGTGTCTTTCCATTGTAGCTCTGTGCAAAAAAAAACACAAACCCATGTGCATCCTAGTAAAATTGTGACATTGTCCATGGAAGATGGTCCCCCCGCTCCAGCCATCCGAAAACCCAGTGGATAAAAACAAAGACACGAATTACGAGCGTAAACCAGAATCAGTCATACAACCGAGGGATAACAATTTGAAAAGTCTTCTGTGATACAGTGCTTCTGTGCAGGAGAGCAGCTACATAAATGGTTTGGAAAAGTGTCATTCTTTACGAAGAAATACTGCGCTTAATTAATTCTTGCTCCTGGGAGGTCGACCTGGGGCACTCATTATTGTCTTAATTGGTGGTATAAATCCTGAGGCACTGGAGGGGAAGAGAGGAAAAAAACGATGAGCAGTTAGCAACATACAGCCTTTTGGATAAGTGCTAGCCAGTTGTACAACCATCCTAGTGACATTTTATGGTTTTATTGGGTTATAGGTCTGATCCTTCACAAATTAGGTTAAAGGGAATTGATTTGCATAAACAAAAATATAAAACAACAGCAAAATGCAATAATTCATTCCTGAGTTCTCCATTAAACTGTGTGAAATAACTCAGAAAAGCACTTCTTTGATCTCCTGTTATTTGTATTAAATTATATTCATTACTCTTCCCATCTGGAGTTTCATAGCAGGCCAAAAATCATCCTACAGACATGACTGAAAGGAAGTTAACTGTAACTTTTTAATTATATACATTCCATCTCCTTTTTTTTCTTAATTTGTAAAAAGCAGATGGAAGCGCATACCAGCGCCTTCCTCTCCGTTTAAATCACTGAAGTGGAGAAGCAGAAAATCTCAGCCGTTCTTTCCCCTCACATATTGTTTCAAGGTGATGACTGTTCTGTCTGGAGACTTTGACATGTTTGCTAAAAAGGTCAGGAGTTCAGTGAAAATCGAAATTGTGGAAAAATACGTGTGTAGTCCTAGGGATGCCGTGGTACCCTTGCTGGAAGAATCCGGTTGTTGCAGATTTGCAGCTGATGAACACATCTCCCCTGTTTTGTTGGTAGCTGCCTCTCTGCCAGAAAGTCCTAGAAAAAAAAAAAGAAGTAGTTAATGTTTTGATGGTTTGTGGCATGTTTTTAACATTAAACCAAGGTTTGTGGAATCATAAGATGTTTTGTCATGGGGTGCAATAAAAAATGGTGTTTCTTTCCAGCCTTACCAGTGGCTGATGGCTAATTGGCATTATTGGCCCCATGAACAAGTTTCTTCAAGCTCTGTCATCAGAATTTTTTTTTTTTTCCCTGTGAAGCCATAAGACCTTTTTCACTTAGACACTTAGGATTTATCAAACATGGCCTGCTCTGTCTTTGCTGGCAAATTTTTTGTAGTTGTAGATGAGTATCCCCACTGTGATAGCTTAGAGAGGAGTGACATGTTCCTCATCTGCTTGTCTGTGTCCTTTGGGCCCTTTTCTCTTTTTAAGAAATGAGAAAATCCTGAGATATTTCAAACTTTTCCATTTGTGTAACAACAATGAAAAGATAATAGACCTTTTTTCCCCAGAGTGGGTTGCTCTTAGATCCACAGGTCTGTATTTCCATATGCAAGATGTGGGATGACAGCTGCTTATTTTTATTGTGTTTTGAGTTCTGTCTATTAAAAAGAATGAAAATCACTGCCACACTGGTTTCAAGAACAAATTCAGCTTTCTTTGGCCGTGGAATCTTAGGGCTGCTCTTCTTCTACAGAATAAATGGCTAGACAAGCAGAAGTGTGGATGGCAAGCTGGAAATACCAGCAATGACAGACAGAGCCAGTGCCCTTCCCAGGGCGGGCTGGTGCTGAGCTTTTCCACCCCTGGCTGGTTGGCATCTCTAGGTGCTCTCTACCAGCTATTGGCATTTAACAGCATTTATTCGTTTGTTTTTGCAAAGTTCTGCCTCTCCTGCCCTGATGTACATCATCAGCACAATTTCCCTGCTTTCTGGCAGCAAGCCTTCCTTTACTTATTGTTGTAGCTGCTTCCCTTTTGTGCCAGCGGTGGTTTCCAGCCACAATGTCAGACAATTAATTTGTTTATTCTGCAAGCCGTGACTTCCAAAGTGTGATAGACAGTGCAGACATCCTGGAAAAGTGCTGTGCAACTGGGAATAAGCTCATTGGAGCTTCCTTTTAGATAGCTGCTTTGGTAACTTTCATTACTTGTGGGGTCTCCTGTTCTGGCTGCAGCCATTTTGCAGTGTTTTGTCTATATGGTATCACTGAACAGCAAATGCTGGGTTGTAAGTCTTTTGTAAGCTTTTCTATGGGACTCCAGTTGTGGGTTTGCATGTTACCAAGGCCTCCCAGAGCAAATATTCCTGATTAACAACTAAAAATTGTGTGTCTTTGCCCTAGCTTGATTGCTGATCCTACCAGGATTTGGTGAGGAAGGGATTTTTTGTTCTGTGACTGCTGCCACTAGTTAATAAAAGTACTGCAAACTACATTTAGTTCATGAAAGTACCTGGGCAATTCCCTGGTCACAGAGCAAAGCAATTTTGTGCAGATGCCGTCACTGAGAGATACCTTAAATGTCTGTTGATGCTCCAGAGACAGCAGGAATGGGGCTTTACCTTCTCTAAATACATTTTACAGGGTTAGCAAGGATAGAGGGTAACTTAAATGATTAAAATAGAGATTGAAAAGAGACCATGCATCACAAACATTTCTTTCATAAAAAGTGCACATATTTGCCCAGCCCTATTTCAGAATAAAGCTAAGGGCACAGGTTTCAGGTGTGTGGTGGGCTGGATTTTCTTTTCAGTTGTTACTGGTATTTATCTTTCCTCTGAGAGCTCAGTCAGAGTTTATAAATGACTGATAAACTGTACCATAGAAAAGTCCTTCCTACTCCTTTGTTTCTTTTACGATAAAGTAGCAATATGCTTCACTCAGAAGCTTATTTTGCAAATTTACCAAAGAATGGCCTCTAAATCTGCAGGAGTCATAGCTGGCTGCCTGTATTTGGGGGTAATCAAAGCTGAACCAGATGAACCGAGCAGGCTGTTCAAACAGATTGAGCTTGCAATAGCCCTTCTCTGCTGATTACCCTGTCCCTGGCTTGCAGTACAAGTTTTCAGCTTGTAAGCCCACTATGCTTGCAAATAAGACTTGGCATGCCCTGTGCTGGCAGAATATTTTTAAGACATTGTTGAGATCAAATAATCCATCTCTTCATGCATGTGCATAACTTGAGCTCTAAATCATCTGCCTTGCCAAAATCAACTGGACAGTGAAGGAGAGGGAGTTGTACAGATTCCCTATCAAGTATGTAAGAGTAGCAGTTCATGCTAACAAATCCATAAGACTTTAAACACTTAACCTTGTCTTGAGGGCTCATCTGTAATGCAGTCCTTTGTATTCAGACAGCCAGTGGCATAATGGCATTCAAAATATTACTGAAATGGTTAATGTTCTCTGTGGGCACTCTGTTCTGTACTGAGCTCTCAAAGTTTGACTCATTCACAGGCAAATACTACGAAAGTAAGTGGTGAATGGGAGGAGGTGGTTTCTTCGGCATTGTGTTGAGGTTGGATTGACTAAATAGACTGTTTACTTCTATGCAATAGACCTGGGAAGCCAGGTTTGTTTGCTGCTTGATACATATGGTTTCACATATCACTCTGCTTTCAGTGCGGCAGATAAGATATCAACACAATTAAAAGTGAAAAATAATCTGTCTGCTCTGCCACTGGTGGATGCTCAGGGAACACACGCTGGTACAATAGATTTCTGAATAATTTATACTCAGCATTTTTTCCTTGCACTCGGTAAATGAGGATGCCTAATGTGGCATGGTCAGAGTGATACTCTATCTGTCATCCATTAAGATAACAAGATTGGTGGGCCTGGGAGGAGCGTGGCATGATACACAGAAAAGATGAGATTAAAAATTGAAACGTTTGTCCAAAATGTTCTGTGTAAAGGATGCTGATAAAAGCAGCTCAGAAAAACAAGATTAATTCAAAAGTGTGATTTCCACAAAGCTTTGTCTTCTCTAAAATAAAAACTCAAGATCCATGTTCCTTTCAAAAGTTGCGGATAAAAGGAATATTGGAGTAAATCACTGTTCCTGATAGGCCTTCAGTAGCTTCCTCTACTTTAAATTCAAGTACTTCGTAGGTGCTATCAAAAACAATTATGTATGACAGTAATGCTTTGTGTCTCACAGAATGGGATTTTTTTTATATTCATAAGGCATTTTAAATTACAAAGGAAGAATCATTTGTGATTGTTTTTGGCACTGGAGTGTCTCATCTCCCATCACAGGGTGTTAATTTGGACGGGATGCTAAAATATTTGCATAAAAAATGGCTCGTAAATATTCAGCCAAACAGATTAATTTCGAGGTGACTGTATTATAGTAGGTAGTAGATTGTTTTCCAAGAGCCAATAGGCACTAGAAATGGATTAATTTAAAAGCAGTGGTGGTTTTCAGTCTCTGAAGTTTCTGACAACTTCTTAAGGTCAGGTCACATTTGGATTTTCCTGGTTTTTGAAGAAACTGTTGAGGTTGTGAGATCAGATGGGAGTCATTTGACAAAAAGCACTTGGAGGAAAACTTAGGCTTGCTTCTAACTTCAGTATTTTTGGTGAAAAAGGCCAGTGTTATTATACCTGTGCTGTTTGGAACCCGGCCTTGAAAGGGTTTAAATGTGTTCTGTTTAACTGGGCAGCAAGCACCTGCTCTGCCATCCCTGTGCCCCACACGGTTTTCTTTCACTGCGGAGCTGCAGTCGGGGTCCAAACCCCTGCAGAGGGAAAGACAGGACACTCTGTTTTTTTCAGCCCAGATCCAGGAAATGTCTCTGAGCATGACCCTGCTTGAAGTGCCACCCATACCTTGTGGCTGCACAGCACCAGGCTTCTGGAGGCAGGTGGGGAAACTGAGCCCCAGCACCCAGCAAATGATGCTACTCACCAGCCAATGCCTGAACTCCTGTCCCTCCCTTAGGATGGCTTGGTTTGGGGTTTGTGTGCAAAGACAGTTATAATCTTAGTGCCTGTCCAGAGAAAAATTAAAAAATTGAATATTTTTGATGACGTATCGCTGAGCTTTTAAAATGAGTTTGCCACAAATCTTTCAAGGAACAGTATCCCAATGCTGTCTTGGGGAAGAATACTTGGGAGTGGGCACTAATACACTGTTGAGAACCATGAGTTTTGACCAAGACCACGTTACACCTTTTTTTCACCTGAATATTTTATGTAAATAAGTTCATTTTTATTTATGTTCCATGAGTAACTCCAGGAAGAAAATCAAATGCAGGTGTTAAAAAGTAATTTGTAAAACAGCAGTCAAAGCTTCCACAATAAGTGTCTTCCTCTATATCTTTCACTCTGTGGAGGACGTTGCCCGGGGAGGTTAGGCTGATGAGGAAACCGTCTTCATTTCAACCTGGAGATCTGCTTTTTCCAAATTTGTTCTTCTTAAGCCTTTTTTATTAGTAATGAGTTCATGAATGCTTTATACTTGCTGTCTGCAGATGGATCACATTTTTCAGCTGGGCTGTGTGGTCAGCTTTGTCTGGTAGGGACTAAGGCAGCCTCCTCTGCTTTCCTTCTTGATGGGCTGTAATTAAACCCTGGCTTATAAGGATGCACACCCTGCAGCTATATATCAGAACAACTGATCAGTCAGTAGGTGCCATTAGCTACTGGTTATATTTTGGTAAAGTACAGATATATTTGGAGAAGGCTGTTTCTTCTTTTCCCAGTATTGGGTGACTTGTTCTTTTGGGCCATTTTGTTTCTTGCCCTGTCAGGCTGGTGGTAGGAGAGCAATGGCACCGGTGGCTGTGGGTGTTAAATCACCTGCAGCAGCACTGGATTAGGCTGGCATGGCTGCCATAGAAGTTACCAGTCTTGGCTTGCCCTGCATCTTTCCAGCTAGAAAGTGATGACCAAATAAGCAGTAGAGAGACCCTTGAACCAGCACAGCTCATACTTTCTGCCTGTTGAATTAAACCAAAATAGATGCCATAGATGCCTCACTATTGTTGTTAGCCACATCAGCAATTACCCGAGAGCCAGGCATCACAGTAAGGGGAATATCAAAGCAAGAAATGAGTGAATATTACCATAAGTTTTCTTTTTGGCAAGTAAACAAATGTACATATGCTTGCCATACTTGCCATTTCAAGCAGGGTTAGTGATCAGAAGTGTAGAATATAAAACAGCAGTGTTTATTGATAACTTGAAAGGTTTTAATTATCCAAACAAATAACTTTAAATTCTTCTTCTGTGTCCACTAGCTTAAGGAAAAGATGTGGAAAGTTTTTATTTACCTCTTTGATGGTAGTATTAAGTATCTCGTAAATCATAGGAGCTAACCTCAGGATGAGGCTTGTCTGTGCAAGAGCTGCAGAAAACTTTTGCCAGGGGTTACGTGATTAAGGAGGCATTTTTCAGTTCTGAGTGAATCTGAGGTATTTTCATAACATTAGCATCTATAGCACGTTGGTTGTGCAAGGAATTTATGACCAGCCCTTACTGCCTGCCCTACCACTCCCTGATCATATAGCCAGAAAGTCTCCCAGTTAGCTCTGAACGGTGGGGGTTTTGTCTTTTGAACTGCTCACGTATCTCGGTGAGCACTTTGAGGAGAGCCAATTTTATAGCTTACCATGATTGCATCTTTAGACGAATGCATTGTGGGCACAGAGCTATCGTCTGTGGCATCAAGTTTACAGCTTCCCTGTAGGGTGTAAACATGGGGCTGGTTGAAGAGTTTTAACCTCTCAAGCTCTCCAACGAATACGAAGTTGCTAACTATTCTTCCATAACGCTGCAATGTTGACTGAAATTTGACCCTGGTGCTTGCTGAAACAATTTTCAAAATCTGAGTGAGAAGGTTAAATAGTGCTGTCAAATTTCCAAATGTCTGTTGCAGAAATACTTTCACTGAATATCTGTGGGTTGAGCTCTAAAATGCTTAAAGTAATCCTCTTTTTTTTCTTCATTATTACATGATATTATCTAAAGCTTGGGGTTTAGTGCAGATAAAGAAATTAACTTGTGTTTTGCCTTTTTTCTGTGCCACCTAACCTTACCATTTATGGCTATTTTTCTCTTTTTTCCTTGTCGAAGGAGGAGTTCAGTCAAATAATGTTCCCTAAGTACAAACCAGACCTCTACGTTTCTTTAATTTCTGTTCAAGATCATTGTAATTACTTGATTATTTTCACAGCTGTATCTGAGTAAGAAAAAAAGTGCTGTAGTTGGCAACTTTTACAAGTTCACAACTCAATAACCTGATACTGGAACTCTTCCACCTGCAGAAGCCTCATTAATTGCTGTAGGAGTTTCAGCAGTTAAAGAGACCTGGGTTTCAAATTATTTCTCTTTTGAGGTGCAGCCTTCAAACTAGAGAATCTCTACAGTAACAAAAATAGATGGGACCTTCAGGCTGAGGGAGTCTGTTTGTTATTGGATGAGCCTCTGACTTCCAAGTGGATCTGTTAGGAAGGCTGTTGTTTACCCAACTCATTACTTACATTCATAAGCTCAAATCATTTTTATTTGAGCTTTTTTGTAAAATCTAGGACTTAATTTCCTGAATGCTGTTACTAGTTCTAGCTTTGTTTATTTTGGCCTTAGGTTGCATTAGATAATTAGTTTTTATTTAAGAGATGAGTCTTCTGTTGCAAGAAACAGTACTAAATTATAGTAAGACTGAGTCTTTAAGGATGCCATACTCCAGCCATAACTTTGAATTTATTTTGTTATTTTAAAGCAACATTTGTGCTTGTCTCTAAGGTTTATGGAAAGCTCAGAAGCTTACTTGATTTCTTTTTTTCTTGATTCCAGGGCTTTTTCCGCAGGAGTATCCAGAAGAACATGGTTTACACATGTCACAGAGATAAAAACTGTGTTATCAATAAAGTTACCAGAAATCGCTGCCAGTACTGCAGACTACAGAAGTGCTTTGAAGTGGGGATGTCCAAAGAATGTAAGTTGTCTCAGAAACAATTTATTGTTTGCCATATATGTGGCAATCCTCAGGCAAAAAAATATTATGCAATTATGTGATTGAAGCCAGTATCTGCATTCATATGGACGGAAAGGAGTATGAATTTGGCACACGACTTTAGACCTGTACTTTACAGACTTCTGAGTCCTTAACACTAAAAGCTGTGTGTTCTTACTGCCTGGACCCTCTCTGAAAGGTGAAATGAGCTGGCAAATGCTATTCTCTAAACCTGCAAAGCCAGTAAACCTGACTATGCAAAAGTGCTGCCAAGCACACCAAAACCCCAAAGGATTTTCATCCCCCTTCTTTTCAAGAAATTTCTGGTTTGCACTTCAAATTAACATTTAAAAATATTTATGTAGAAATATGTGATATTCTCTTTTTCCAGTTTATTGATATCCCCATCAAGCCTGAAAATGTAGCTAAAAAGGCCTTTCTCAAATCCCATGGGGTAATGCTTCTGAAACTTTTTCATTTTTGATTGGATTGATTGCAGTAGCAAAAAAGTCTTTGGTGTAGTGATCTGTTCGATTGTTGAGGGTTTTTACCTCTATCAGCAATGTTCCTGGTGTCAGTAGGTCAATGCAAGTAATAAACGCTACAGAAATTTGCAGTGTGTGCATAAGACAGGAGAGAAAATTGCCCAACACCAGTTCTTAACTTTAATTTACCCGCAAGTGTTTCTTGGAGAGGTTTTAAGATCACAGGAAAAGAAAAATTGACAATAATGAGGCACTTATGTCTGAACTGTGATTTAAACTGGTTCTCATCTTCAGCATTTTACATCCCTGAATTGTGTGGGACATCCCAGTAGTTCCCGTCTCTGTACTTGGTCAGGAGCTAAAGAGGTCCTAAAGTCACATTTTTCCCTCCTTATTGCATCCCATTTCTCTCCCCCACCCTCTCTTTCCTCTCAGAGAAAGAATGTTGAGAAGTGGAGAAAGAACCAGATACATCCTTACAACCATTGTGCTGTGTTTCCAGCTCCTTTTCATGGAAATGTGAAGTTGTGGTTATTGGAAAGTTTCAAGCTACTGGGGGAGGAGGTCTTAGGATTTCCATTATTTCACTGTCCTTGTTGTGTTTTCTAGTTTTCTTGTGTGCTTGAAGTGCACTTATCTACACTTAGGTATAGATCTGCTGGAGTGGAGACAATGATGGAAGTAAAGGAGAAGATGGGCTAAATGCGAAGATGTAAGATTGAATGAGGAGTATTTTATCGATAGCTATTTCACTGCATAGCTACCTGTGCACATGAAGCTTTTTTTTTCTTTGATAAAAACAGTGTGATGTGGTTTGGAAGAGACGAAAAAGCACTTTTCTCACCTGAGGGCTTGTTGGTCTTGAGTTCCTAAGGACTTTATTGCTGACGTGAAATAGTAATCTTATTAAGTGCTGTAACGTCACATTGGAGTAGGTTTTGGAAGTATCAGCAGTATTTCTAACATGTTAACCAAAGTTATTTTGGATAAACTATAAAGACTTACTGCCTTTTAGGTGATGGATTGTTTTCTCCCATAGGGTAGCTGGAGCTTTGCCAGGAGGAATTAAGGTTTTGCTCTGCCTGTTTCCTGGGGTGAGCTGAGTGAAATTGCCCTTTGGCAGTTGCCTTTATCTCAAAATTCTACAGGCACCGAAAGGGGGATAACAGGTTGGAGGGGGAACAGAGGATCCTGGAGAGAAGTGAGGGATGTCCTCTGGCTGCATTTCTGTAGAAGGCATTTGCAAAGGAACAGAGAAATTATTTTAAATGTCATCAGTTTGAATGCAGTGTGTCTTGTCTTCTGGGTTTAAGAACTAAGTCTGAAGTGATTCTGTGTTATCCCTTCATAAACAGGAGCTTTTCATCTCTTAAGAGATTTGAGAAACTATTTTCTTATCTGACCTTCTTTCATACATATCTCTAGGTTTCAACTCCATTTCTTTAGAAGTTTATGTAAACAAAGGCACATCTGTCATTCGGCTTTTTCTTACCCAGATAGAGGTTTTTCTTTTTCCCCCAGTGCATTATTCACATTTTATTTTTTTTTGTCTTCTTACAGTTCTATTACCTTGTAACATGAAAGCCATGAACAAAGGACAGAAAAAGTATCAGAGAAATCTCACAGGGAAACAAGCTTACAATGCCCAAACCAGTCCCAAATGGGGAAAGTAATTGTGGTGGCACCTGCAAATAGGAACCCCAAGGTCTGTTCCCAGGAGCTAAGGAGGAATAGATGCTGCTTTTCAGTACACAGAGTAGTCTGTGCTTAAAAGCTACAGTCCTGTGTTTATTTGTTCTGCCTTTACAGGGCATGCAAAAGTACCTGCATATGTGGCTCCCTCTGAGCTTAATGAGCATTCCTCACAAACATCAGAGGAGACATGGGAACTGGGTGCATAGCCAGTGTGATAAGTAGGGGTTTAAGAATGGGGGTACAGCGTTTGAAAGAGAAGAGATACGGAGCATTTCTTGTATGCTTTTATCTTGCTTCAGAGAATGAAGTGAATGCACTAAATTTGCATTTCTTTATAGGTTGTTTTGTTCCTGTAGGGAGAAAAAAGCTATCTTCGACCCCATTTTACTCCCCAGATCTGATCGAGAGAGGTCAATAACTACACTACCTCCAGGGCAGGAGTGGAGCTATTTGCCTTGTGATAGTATCTGCAAGACCCGCTGAAACTGGATCCCACTAGTGTAGGGATGTCTTTCATTGTGTAGTCCCTGTTGCAAAAAGTTTGTGCTCCAGATAGGCAAGACAAAGAGTGTGAAGGGAAACGACTTAGTGATGACTGCCTTATCATCCTAGAGCAGGACAAAACACAGCTTGAAATAAAGCCCTGCTCTCTTTAATCAGATATCCTTCCTTCAGAAACTCCAGAGCTTTGTCCCCGAAACCTGAGCTGCAGCTCCTGGTTAAGAGCCTGGAGCCAGTACCCTCCACAAGCACCACATTAGGTTTGGGGATTGTTGTATGACCATCCCACCTCAGCTCATGTAGGGCTCTTAGGGGACTGTAGGTGCAGCTGAGGCTCTGGACCCCCCTCCAAACTACTTCTGCCCGTAGCCTCCCAGTCTGTTTGGTTTTTTTAATTACCATATAGAGACAAACGGTGATCACACGGGATTCTTTTTTTTTGCTGCTGCTGAAGTGAGGAGGCTACTAAGGCTGACAGTGGCTTATTATGTGATGGAGAGCCTTAGGAAACTAACCTTTGCCCTTCTATTACGTGATCTCTACGCTGCTGTTGAAGGCCCATCCTCGGCGTGACCCCAGGTGTCAGCAAGCAGCTCGCTGTTGCCTGGCTGCGGGGCCTCGGCGCCCAGGAGCTGCTGAGGGGTCACACGTACGGCACTGCCTCCTGCAATTAAGGGAGCACGCAGGAAGCTGGGCAAAACTCCTGGACAAGAATGGACTCTTTCACGCAGGATGCTGCAACAGTCACTTTGTAAGGTGAAGCCTGCTCATGAAGAGAACCTAGACTGGATTTTTTGTAGGGTATAAGGGGGAAGAAAATGGAGCTCCGTTCTGCCACAACTGCCCAGCTTAGCCCAGCAGCTCTTCGATTTCCATCCTTTTTCATAAACTGTGCAGGCTGCAGGGACTGTCACTGTACTTGGTGATCTTTGGGGTCCCCTCAGACACAACCCAGCCCACGCACCAGGGTGTGATGTAGAGAAGCCCTCTTTATACTGGCATAAACCTTGTCTGCCGTGAGCTCTAATAGAGCAAAATTATGTTTATAAATGCACAGAATTATTCCAGATTACTTCAGTGCACTGAAGCAATGTTCAGATTTGTAAATCTGCTTACAATTAACCTCTCTGGAGGGAGGGAAGGAGGAAGGGAGGGAATGCAGGGAAATAATCATGAAGAGGAGAGAATCTGGTTTCTGTACTCTGTATTTGTTGGGGGTTTTTTTAACTCGCACAGAAATGTCTGTTACTCTTTGTCACAGACTTGAGTCTTATAATATTTAAATGTTCGTGCTTCTTGGAACATATGATTACATTCTGCTACTGAACAATAGAATGAATGGATTTACTTATTTTCATTCTGGTTGAAATTGGCAGGCAGGAAATATCAACTTGAGGAACTGTCATGTTTGTATTTTTTATTTCTCTTTATTTTTTTTCAGACTCCTTAATGAAGCATGATTCCATCCGCAGTGAGTGGCTAAGTGGAGGGCTAGTCTGCATAGCTGCATTTGAGAAGTTCATGCAGATTCCACTGATGTAATTTTAAAGTGAATTAATTAGAATGCGTGGAATCTTTATTTAGATGTTAGTCAGAACTGAGCTGGGGTTATTTTATTCTTTTTAGCCAGCAGGAAGCACTGGATTTAGGAATTGTTTCTGCGTTGCTACAGGCTAGATTTTTAACTGGATGCCTAAATATCACACCGTGGCTGGGGGCTTTTTCAAAAATTCCAGAGTAGTTTCCTTGCCTGTTAACTTGCTTTCTCAAGAGGCAGGAGCTAAATATCAGAGTGGAAATCATAAACCCCTGAATTCTGTTCTGGGACTAATTCCTCTCTCTAAATCCTACAAGCTGATTATTCTGTCTTTCCTATCTTGAGAGGTGAAAATTATGTCTTCACAGGGGCTGGGAGACCTCGTATTGTAAGTGCTTTGAAAGTAGAAAGATGTAAACTGTGAAAATACCAATTAAATTAAGAACTGGAGAATACAGATAGTGGGGAAGCTTTGCCCAAGCCGAAGAGATGACATATTTTTCATTTTGTTTTTTAAGGATGAATTGTTCTTGAGATTTTTTTCAGTTGCTGATCAGATCGGAAAGCTTGTATTTATTTTTTTCAGGCTGACAAATTTGGAACTTTTAAAAGTTAATGCCAAACTCTCAATATCACCGATGGGGAGATATTTTTAAGATGAGAGCAAAGCTGATAGGGAAGGGTCTTCCTGTAACAAAAACCACAGTGCTCTAGTGTCAGCCTGTGCTCTGCCAGAGATAATGCACACTTTGTTATGCTGGGTGGCTGAAAATTATCTACATACAATTAAAATTCTCTTGTAGAGAACTGGGTTCTACTTGTTGTGCATTGTTTCCCATGGTTAAACAAACATCTCTTGCTTTTCACATCGTCTTTTTGTCTTCGAAGAAGCAGATCTGCTTTTCCTTTCTCCTTTTGGGGTCTGCCTCTTGTGTGTTTTAGCCTTTACCCCTGATTTTGCATAGCTTTCACTTGCCAGCTTTAATGTTTAAAGGAGCAACTTAGATTGAATGTTATTATCCATAATTTACTCTATGTTCTGTGAAGATGGTTATGTAATAGCAGTAATTGCATCAACTCACCTAATGAGCTTTCCCTCCAGTGCCATGTACAGCAGATTAATAGCCCATGAATTCATTTGCAGCTCGTTGTGTTTCAGAAAAGTATTTCAGGCAGCAATTAATAAACTGCTAAAGAAAATAACATAAAAAATGATTTTTTTTATTATGTTAACTCTCCAGCTGAACAATTTATTGGCACCTTTCATGATGCGGCTAAGTAAATTCTCTCCTAATTCCTCAAGCCGAGCGTGATTAGTGAACCTTGCTCAACTCAAGACTGTCTGGTAATTAGTCTGATCTTTGTATCCTAAAATGTTAGGGGAAAGTAAGAATAGCATCCTAAGGTTCTCTTTTTCCTCTGTTCCTTGCCTTTCAGGCATTATGCAAATAGCTGTAACGTTAAACTGCAACACGCTAGTGCTGCAAATTTTTTTTTCCCCCCTTCCTTGCATAGAAACCCCATAATTGTGTAAGCTAAGAATTGAAGACCTCGGCCAATAAACAACCCCTGGCACTGTTTCTGCGCTGCTTGTTGTGGGCTACACTGTCCCATACCTCCCAAGTGGTGGGACAGAGCCCGAAGCAGGGACCCGAAAAAGGTCATGGGGTGCCGCTGCCCTGAGGAAGGTAAACCAGGGGTCAAATGCCACTGGAGAGGGAGATGCCAGGAGAAAGGCATGGAGAGGGAGGAGAGAACAGGGAAGGTCCTGTGTTTTGCAGTGTAAAAGGGGATGAGGTGATTGAACCCAATGGGAGAAGAGCAGCAGTGAGATGCCAGGGGTGCAACCACCTTTGTAGGGAAAATATCTGGGGAAAGGGAGAGACACTCTTGCATGTGGGCAAACTTGCCAGGCTGCTCTAGAATTACTATTTCCATGCTTTTTCTTTTGGTTTGTGTTAGTGTTTTGGGGTTTTTTAAATTGAATATCTTTATCAAGTTTTTAATGTTTTATATAATTTCTTTTTCAAAAGAAACAGTTATCTTCCTGCCACTACCACCCCTACTCTCCCAATCCAAAAGAAGCACTTGGCTTGTCTTTAAAAGTAGTAAAATATATATTTTAAAATATTTTCCCTCATTTTGGGCTCTTGAGGACTGAGTAAGCATAAAGGGAATTCCTTCAATAAGCTCATACAAAGATTGATTACATGTCCTCAGCTGGAAGTTACATTAAGACTTATTCACTAAGGTATAGCTACCGTGGTGAACTTTTCAACGCTCTCTGCTGTCTCTATGACAACACAGATCCTGGCAGAAGTTACCAGGGCTCGTGTGCTCTCTGCAGCCTTTGTCTGCATCCATCAATCTTAGTCCTCGACGACTGTAAATGTGTGCCTTTCTTACGTTTTTGCTCAACAAGGTGTTTTATTAAATTTGTAACACTTCTAAAGTTATTATGCTAATCATTTGTACTGCAGTACCCAACCATGCTCTGAAAGAGATGTGCTTTAGGAAAGGACTTTCTGAATAGCTCTCAGTCTTGTCCTGTGGAAGATACACAGCTGAGTGGCACAGAGCCCTTGTACAAGTAACTTTTCTTTCATTACAGTTGAAACTTCAGGTAACTAGAGCCAGGGAAAAGTGTAATGCACACAGAGTCTAATTTCTGCTTAGACCTGCAGCACGCTCCAGAGAAATGCTTGCTACTGTTCATTGCTCTAGCTAAGTCCTCAGACCTTATTGAACCCCTCCTTATTTTAAGGGAGCACATGTTGTCAGAGCCCATGGTGTGTCTGTTGGTCCTTGCACCTCACGTTTCTGTGGCAATCCTGCCATGTGCCACCTTCTGTGGAGATCCTTCTCTGGAGATTGGGCTCTTCCTTGAGAACAGTTGGCATTGACACAGGTCTAACTTTTCATATTTTTCATTTTATACCTTTGGGGTGTTTTAGGGATCATCAGATGCTTTCTTCTGTCATTTTCCCAGTAAAAGGCATTTTGGGCATATATCTCTTATAAAATCGCTTTTCAACATAGATCTCATTCTTTCCCTGGCCGCCTTCTGTTATTTCTCATCCCCCACTTTGGTTTATAGCATTATTCCAAATTGTACATGTAAAGACACTGGTTCTGTGCATTTATGTTGCCATTGCAGGTCATCTTTACCTCTCCTTGAGTTTAGTATCCCAGCTGCTTTCATGGCAAGGAAAACCTTGGGTTATCCTTTCTGCCTTGTCCTGTGCCGGGCGATGCTGCTGTAGGAGCAGATGGGAAATCTGGAGGTAGCCGGTCCCTACCCAGTCCCTGCACTCCTAAGAACGATGCTGAAGCCACATTTGCTTTGTCATGCGGACATAACTGCTGAGACCCCAATCCCATGACCTCAAAAGCTTTGTTTCAGAGCTTCCATTCTTCCTTTATGCACTCAGTTCACTGCTCCGTATTCCTCATTCGGATCATTTTCTTGTTCGGGGACATGGGGCATCTTTGCATCTCTCTTTCTAATTGCCATTGTGCCATGTGTCTTGTGCTTTCTGTACTGGCACCTTGTGATTTCTTTGCGCTCTTTTTTCTCTCTTTGAATGCTCTTTTCTTTTTTCCTTAATTTTTTTTTTTATTTTGGGATGTTAAATCCAAAAGACGGAGAAATGTCAGTGAGATAAATATCAGTCTGGGAACGAGCAAATTGCCAGTGTTCTGGGCCTTGAAGCTAAACATGGCTTATTTGGTTGTCAGGCCAACCTGAAAATGTTATCTACAGTAGCCAAGGTTCATGAGAAATGCAGTAAATTGTTCCCAAGAGTTCTGGGAAGTCTGAACTGCAGCAACCCGAATGTTCCTAAAGGACTCTCTATCAAAGGAGAGGCTTATTTGGTCCTTCCCCTCAGAAGAAACACATGTGAGAATGCGTACATCTTCCTGCCGGTTTATAGCTGCAAACTTCTGTTTTCCTGGTGATCACTTCACTGGAGATGGTCTTGCACGAGGTAGGTGCTTCTGCAAAAGGCAGAGAAGCAAAGCTCACGCTGGCCTCTCTGCAGAGAGCAGCTCCCGTGCTGGTGGTGTGGAAGATGGAAAGCAGGCGCTCGGAAACCAATAAGCGCTCAAAGGCGGTTTAGGAAGATCTCTCCATAAGTAGATGAGGCCGTGGATTTCCCTCTGCTGCTGTCAGGCTCTCACGGCTTGCTTTCATCCGCTGGATGAATTGTTAGAGCAGAGGGAGTTTTCCATTGCCGTGCCTGCGATAAGCCGGCTGACACGTTGCAGCTCCTCCTGCTGGGATGCTGGCCCTAGGACTGTGCTCTAAAAATAGCCTCGATTTGTTTTTAGTTTGACTTTGTATCACATGCTCATTTTAAAATACATCGGAACAGTTAATCTCCGGTTCTTCAGCGCTCATGTGGAAAGTGTAAAGGATTTTTTAAAGTAGATGGTGTACAAGCAGTAGAAATAACACCCTTTCTATCCAGACTTAAATAACACTCAGCTGCCAATTCTATAAAAGGAAAAAGAAAGATCATAAGGCGTTAGAATTTTTAATGTCCTCTAGCCCAAAATGAACAGAAACGGTTTTGCCCCATCTTATTTTACTCCAGTACTTATTTGCATGCTAGCGTGTTTCTGAAAGCTCTTAAATGTTTAAATCTAGGTCTCATGAAAAGTCTGTCAATCAGACAACAGCTCTGAAACCTGACTTCTACAAGTTGTAGCTTAAAGCCCTACAGGCGGTGCCTGTGGCTGATCGGCATTTAATGAGCTGTGGGATCGTTTCTCAGTGCCATGCATCCATAACCAGTTGCTTGTTGTTGATATAAACAGATTTGGTAAGTAAATGTGAGGAAATTGTCTGACTTTGGAGACATTTACCTGAATTTCAGAGTTAAAGCTAAGTGGAATTCTTCCTTTCCCCTGGCAAAAAGTGCAACAGAAAGCAAACATGCTTTTAGTTGGATTACAGGCATGGTTAGTCATCTGACAGACAGTTTTAATGGAGTCAGAAAGACATGCTGGGGAAACATGCTGACCTACTTTTCTTTCTTTCTTTCTTTCTTTTTTCAAACTTCGAAGCAAGTGAAATGTTAATTTTAAAACTCTCCGTAAAGTTAGACTTTGGTGAAGGAGCTAATTTTGTGATTTGATTTATTTACACTTCTGCTTAGGGTATGATAGATTGTTTTCGTGACTGAATTTTGTCAGCTTGTTTTTGTTTCTGTTAGGAAATTGGGTTACATCTGAGAAATCCATGTTCTTCCCCCTTTGCAGGACAAAGCAATCAGCTTCAAGTTAATGAATGATTTAAGTCCAATCCTCTGAGGGAGGACTTTACAAACCATTGAAAATAACAGACTAACAAAGCGTATTACATTTGTATCATTTTCAATGCATTATATTTTTAAACATTTGTTGTCTTTAAACCTGGGGGAAGAAGGATTACTGGCAGGTAGTGTTGTGCATTTTGCACTTTAGCTTGTTTTTTTCTGTGTTAAGGAGGTCGATGCTCCACCGTCAGTATTTTCTTGGAGGCAGAACTTGATGTATTTGAACCTGGGAAACTCTTTACCATAAAACTTGAGAGCTTGGGGAAAAAAAGCCTGAAATTCAATAGGAAAACTTAGCAGTCAGGATGGATTAAAACATCGCAGAGGTACTAAGTTGAATGATGCTGGGTGATAAAGGAAAGCATTTTAGAGATGCTGTAGACCACCTCACTCCTTCAGCAGTGAGCACACACACAATTTGTCAGCTGGTTGAGGGGTGCCAGGTCCCTGGCAGAGAGCTGGGCTCTATTCCCTTGGCAAGTGGTTTTGGTGAAGACATCACTGCGCAGTTGAAGGAGCAGGAGAGGACATCATTCCTTGACACAGTGGTTGATCCAGGGACACTGTTTTCACCTGCTCTGTCTCCTCCTGTTTCCATCATTGACCCATTTTCTGCTGTCAGTCAGCCCTGGTGCAATGGGTGCTGCTGCACATCCTTTGCTTCTTCCCATTTCTCCTTGTTTTTTAACTCCCAGCTAGTTGATTACAGTTTGCATCTTGGAAATAGTAATATAATGTAAGAGAGGCAGCAAAAATGGAAATGGCCAGGCAGTCCTGGAGTTTATGGGGAGTTTTACGTTTCAGAGAATCCACAGGTTCCATATACTCTTATGAAGTGCAGTAATTTCATATCGTGTGTACTCCTAGAGAATGTTCCAGTGGCAAAGATTGAGATCTATTTTTTATAGTTTTAAAAATTAAGTATAAAACATTGGCTAATACATGAGAGTTTTTTCTATATCTCAGGAAGGCTGATAGTGGCATTGCACAGGTTTTAGCCATTTT
Source organism: Pachycephala philippinensis (assembly GCA_013397055.1). NCBI lineage: Eukaryota > Metazoa > Chordata > Aves > Passeriformes > Pachycephala > Pachycephala philippinensis. The sequence goes on along the minus strand of VWZT01001851.1, from coordinate 101,237 downwards.
GTAAGCTGGAGATACCAGTAGAGGAGACATCAGCCCAGAAGGACAAACCAGCAGTAAGTGAATATCCTTATGTGCTGAACTGCTGCACCTCACGTGTTCAGCATCCCTCACTGCACCGTAGCTGTGTGAGGTGCTGCTTAATGCAAGGACTACCTTTCCCATGTTTTTCTTGCCATGACGCTTCTTCTAGTTGACCTGTGACATGGTATGTTTCGATTTTGGTGGTGACACAACGGGGAAAAGCCGCTCAAAAGAGTGTCACATCTGAAATTTCATCAAGGAGCTTTTTTTTTCTGATACAGGAAAGTTATTGATGCTGGAAGATGAAGCATTTGATTTAGGGGAGCTTGAGTTGCTCTCTGACAGTTCTGGTCTGCTTCTGTTGGGCAGGGAGCTCTTATGTTTCCAATTAGGGGTCTTGTGAAGATTGGTGAAGAGGTCCAGAGCTCAGTGTGTGTTTGGTCTTATAGTCCACATTGTACTGTGCTGCACCATCTGGTTATCCCATTGAGTAACTCCAGGATCAAACCCGCGTGATCCAGATCCCTGGAACACGTGACCATTACTTCATAAGAGCCTTTTGACAGCACTTTTTTACAAGGAAGATGTTTGATTTGCCCTTTCAGTAATTTGGAAGAGAAGCTCAATGCATACTTTTTTTCTGCCCCCCTTCTTTGGATGCCTCTTCAGGTGAACACTGCTATTAAATCAGAACATCCAGAAAATAATTTTAAATGGAAAATGAATTAAAATAATAATAATAATAATAAAAAAAACCCAAACCAACAAATAAAAGCAAGAGGATAGTTGTTACTAAGAAAAAGAAGCCCTATTATGTTCAAACCTCTCTCATAACACAGGGAAAAGTAAACAGGGCCAGAGGAGAATAAGCATAAATATTTTATTCCTTTAATTCTGAAGAAGGCTTAAATCCTGTTTGTCCTCAAAAGAGAGTCAAAGCCTTTTCTTGGCAACTTTTCCTGTTGTTTTTTAAGTCAGCTACAGCTATTTCACATGTTTATTAGGAACATTTTTTCTACTAGAATTTAGGCATTGTAAGATGTGAATATACATGAACAGACATATCAGCTGCCTCTCAGAGGGTATGCAGTATAAACCCATGAGGTTTGGGGTCTTCTTTCTTGACTGGGGGAGTGAGGTGGGGAGGTAACCCTCTGATAAAGGGGCCTTGCACTAATGGAGGAGGAATATTTAAAAATATTCCCTAGAAACCAGGGTGTGGGAAAAATGAGGCAATTAAGAGGAATCACTAGATACCCTGTCTTAACAGTTTATTGTATATATTTTTAATGAGTATTTAATCCCTAATGCTGCGTGATGGATTAGAAAAGAGGGGGACTCAGGCCTCTTTCTGTGCATACTTTTATGTTTCCCCTTCATTGAACATTTTCTCTGGGCAAATTGTTTAACTTGAGCTGGTTGGAGGTGTTCCAGCACAACAAAGCTTTGCTGAAAATAACATTGGGTTGAATCCCAAAATGAAGAGTTGTCTGTTGTGTTCAGATTTGCAGAATATCAGGATGAGTTAGAAGGGGGGCCGGGAAGGAGCCTTGTCTGTTCCTGTCCTCCATGTTGTACATCCCAGGCCCTGGGGGACTTGGCTGCGCTGTATCTGCCATGCAGCCTGGTGCTCTGGGGCAGTCCTGCAACTGGCTGGGCAGGTGGGTGTTCATCAGCTCTTTTAGGAGCTGAATAAACCTCTGCTTTTGGAAATCTTAAGTTTTTAGCCCATGCTTCCCATGGGGATTGTAGCCCTAGAACAATATCCTGAGCACCTCACAGAAACCCTTCTGTTAGTGCATCTTTCATCTTGCACTTGCCACTGTCTAGGAGAAGACCATCCTAGCTGCAAGCAGTCACCCAACCCATGTACAATGAGTTCAGGGCCCAGTCCCACACTAGTGAGAGACATGAAAGATTTGTCATCAGCATCAATGAGATAAGATGGGGGTAGCAGCCACCCATAATCCCAGGTGATCCTTGCTGGGTAGTCACTTATAGTGCCAACTGGGGACCACCACCCTCATTTAGTTAAGGACCAGCTGTGTGTTGAATTCAGTCTCCTTGCCCAGCCCTTGGCTTCCCTTTCAGACGTCATCTCATGTCCAAGTTGCATCCTTTGTTTTCATGGAGAAGTCTGGGAAAACTAGGTCAGTTTATCCAAGTAGAAATTATTATTTTATTGAGTTAACTCTGTGTTGACCTGCTGCCTGTTTGCCTTCTCGAAATGAACTCCCTTGTGTGCACTAAGTCTTGCCCTGGAAGTTGCAGAGCCCTCAGTAATCACTTTGATTTCAAATCAAAAATAAAAAGGCTGCTTTTCTTAGTATCTATTTCCTGGAAACAAGTGTCTGTCTGCTTTGCTTCTTGTGTGACCACTACATCAGGCTGGTCTGGTGTGCTGTGAAAGCACTTAATGTAAAAAGGTTATGTGCTGGCTTTACTGGGGATATTTAAAAGATCTTATGGAGAAATCAGGATTTGATTCTGCTTGACCCTGGCTGACAGAATTAAGCTCTTTAAGCCAGTTGTGTAGTTACTAGCATGACTTCTTTTTTAAGTAATCTGGTCCACTTACTCCTGCTATTTCAGAACTTCAGTCCCAGACAAGAAAGCTTTTTTTTTTTTTTTTAAATGAAGGAATATTTGGAATGTATTTTAAAGAGTATCTTTGGCATTGTGCATAAAAGATAAAATATATCAAAATAGACAGTCTGATAATTAGGTGCAGGCTTGTGGAGTGATTCATGTCATAACGTGAGCGCTGAAACAGCTGAGGTTGCTGCAGGTGTGTTAAGGGAATTCGACCCCGTAATGCCATGATGCTTTTGCCTCTACATAAAGCAGGAGTACAGATGTCCAGAGAGCCTGCATTAATAGATGAGAAGCAGTATTTCTGCATGTGAATTATGGACGGAGCAGTGTTTATTGAAGGCAAAAACAAGAGCCTTTGTCTCCCAGGCATCTTTTGCTTTGAAACAAATGCCACAGCAGTGGCATTAAAGCCTGCTGCTGTCCCAGGCACAGGGATCCCAGAAGTGAGCTGGGGCTTCAGCTGCTGCCCATTAAGCCTGGCTGGAGCTCAGAGCTGAGTTATGCCATGCATGGGCAGAAAGGGATCCAAAGGAAAGCCTGGGGGAAAAGCCTGGGAGGCAAAGGCCTTTCAAGTGCCTCAGCTGGCGGGCGTAGCGCTTCGGGGTGGGCAGTGAGATGCTAAAGCTGAAAGTGAATAGACTTGTTTACCTGCAGCAGCAGCCAGCTTCAGCAGGGCTTTCCCGGAGCCTGCTGGCTGCCTTGCCATGGCTTTCCTGAAATCCTGAGACGGAAAGCAAAAGAAGTCCCCTGACCTCACTCCTTACTTTCTCTTTAGTTTACAGTTGATGAAAACAGGACTATGTAATCTTCAAACAAAAATGCCCCACCCCAACAACAAATCTGCAGATTGTTTATTCCAATTGCTCAGCTTTTGGAAAGGGAGAGGATGTAAACAACACACTAAAATGCAGTGAGATGCAACAAAAGTATTGTTTGGGCATGTTATTTTCCCGTTTGATGAAGCTTTTTTTGTAGTATTATGGCAAAACAGCTTTAACAACAGACATTGCTCTTTAAAAAATCAAACCCACCTGCAGTCCAAGCCCCCTGGCCAGTGCAGATGTGTGCCCACCAGCTGTGTTGGACTGTGCATCAGTGTGAAGCTTAAACAGGCAATTTTTTCTGGCTGATCTAGCAGTGCTTCTAGGTCCACCTGGCTACGTGATACAGTTCTTCCCTTCTCCTGCTGCTTCAGCCAGCCAGGAGGGTAAGTCCAAGCAAGGAGGCTGAGCATGGGTGTGGGGTGCACACTCTGTCCCCCCTGCCCTCCACTTTGGGGATCAATCCTGGCACCTTGAGAGATGGAAATAACCTCTGAATCACAATTCTATTTTATTTTGTTTTAGTAGTAGGAGTACGAACAAGCGTTTGCATTTAAGAAGGAATGTGTGTAAGTTCATAATGGCACGTTTTCCACATTCGCTTCGGAGGAATAGGTAAATAGATTCTGAGCTATTTCTTTGCTTTTACTGTCCCTGGCCTAGTGGGAGGCCGGGGCTGCAAGCTGCCGAGGCGGTAACGCAGGCAAGCACTGTGATTCAAGACTGCAGCTCCCTTCCTTAAAACATGCCGGGAACAACTGTTCCCGCACCTTCATGAGCTCAATTTACGGTTGCGGGAGGCAATGTGTTCCCTGTGCTTGATGAAGCAGCCGCGCACGCAAAGCCTCTTCAGACGTGTTGTCAGTTGGCAGCTCTCTCGCTAGATGCACCTTTACACAATTGCACAAGCCACCAGGAGGTACAAATGTGAAATTCAGCCTTGGGGGCAAAACAAAGAAATGAAACTTAGGTATGAACGCGGTGTTATCCATCTGCAGATACAGATATTAGACCTGATCTCCCACTACGCTACTGTAGTTTTACACTAATAGGACTCTGCTGTGTTTGGTGGAGTAGCACCACTGCAAGACAAAAACAGCAGTGGGGATAAGTTGGGGCTGTTATTTTTAATTCTGGTGAATAATGCAGGAGTGAACCCTGTTTGGGGAAAGCCAGACTGTGTTCACTTCATGAAACCACCCATAATAAAAGGGAGAAATGCAGTGACACACAGTCTTGATATTGCTCCTGAGCTTCTACTCTTCCTTCTGGGGAGCCATTGCCCTGAGTGTCCATGTGCAAGCAAAGGGAAGCGGTCTTCCAGGTCACCTCCTTTTTTTTGTAGCCTTTCCATTTGCTGTCCCATAAAGTCAGTTTTATCATGCACAATCAGAATTTGTCCTGTAGGTTGGACTCATTCATTACATTGAATGAATGTGCTTGTTATGGAAAGTTATTTTGTGGAAGGAGTCTGTTAATGACATTGTCAGGAAAGAGGTTGCAATTTGTCATGGTAGGTAGCTTGCCAGTTAAGTAAAAAACAAGTCATGTTCTTTTCCATGGTATGTGTTAGGATAAGAAATAAAATAGCTGCAGCAGGTTGAAGTGTGAAGTGCTACAGGCAGGCAGTGGGCAGGAATAGGATGCAATGTCTGGTCCTGGCTTACAGCCATGCACTTCCTTGGCCATCAGTGGTCCTGGATAATGCCCAGCAGATTGAAATGAGGACTTTGGATAACCCCGGCATCTCCCAGTTGCAAGGCATCATACTACCATGACTGTCTCCTAAGAGAAATTAATGTAATATCTGTAGATAAGTAGACTGATTTACCTTTTGATGACCCTGGAGAGAAAGGTCAGATTCAGGATATTTTTACTCGTAATCGGTTATCCATAAAGAGTTAGTGTACAAGGCTTCAAGATTGTAGCTCAAAAGGGCAGTTGCTTTGAGAAGGTAGCTTGAAAGGGCACCTCAACAGCTGAAATCAGATGAGACAGATTTAATGGCCTCTCAGTAATTTCTGACTGAAAGTTCAGAGTTTGAAATTTAGGGATTTTTTCTTCACCCAGCCTATGGTAAAAGAAATGCACTATAGACTAATAGAAATTCATTTTCAGGCTGAGTGTTTAGAAGAGTTTTTCAGCTGCTTCATATACATTTGGTCACTTCAGCTGTAAGGAAGAGAAGGAATAATCACTTTGTGTTTGTGGTCTTGTGTATTTTTAGCTAATGTGTTAAGACACTGCAATTCCAGAAAAGCTGTCCTCCATTTCCCCAGAGTATTTTGGTTTAACCAGCTGCATGCAGAATTTTATCTGGACTGCCACAGAATTCACTAGTATATCCACTGGGATCTTGGCAGCCAAAACAGTAGATAGTAAGCACAACACTTTGCTTCCCTGAGGGTTTTAGTTTCATGGGGATTCTGCCATGGGCTGGCACTTCACAGTGGGTTACCTGCAGAAACCCTATAAGTTTAGGAAATCTCCCCAGATGGAGTGATTGATTCCCAAAGCTCCTTCCCATTCTTGCACTGAGCAGGGAAGGGAAAGACTGGCAGCATCCACCATGTGATGCAATTACTTGCAAACCTGTTGTAAGTGGCATGGTAGATCTTAATAAAAATCGTAGGTTGTATGTTGAGAGTAAGGAAGTGACTGATTTTGTGCAGAATACTGAGAGAGATGGGGCATGACCAGAGTGAGGAGGGAATGACACGTGTAGTTTAATTTAACAGCTGCACAAGATGTGCAGGGACATTGCAAGACCTGCTTGTGGAGATACTCCATCTCACATATGGGAATTTCTGGCTATATTAAGTAACTTGAGGTGATGTCTATGTGAAATACAGATGGAAACATACCAGTGAGTAAATTTTGTCTGAGTCAATGAGTATGGCTAGGCTATTTCCATTGCAGATATGTTGGTGGGTCTTCATGGGAAATATTAGTGATTTATTCTGCCTGCAATTGTTAATGCTAACAACCTTCAATAGCTCTTTAAGCATCAGCTGCTTAGAGCATGTGGATTATCCTATTTCACACTGGCAATTAGTTGATCATATTAAAGCACTTTGAAAATGGAAATCACAGGGCAAATGCTATTTAAACAGTTTATCATTTAATGTATAATCCCATCTCTCCACCGACTTCGACTGCAGTATGTAGGGAGATGGTAAGGGAGACCAAGGAGTCTGCTTTCAGTTCAGCCCCTGGTATAGATGCTGTGCCCTGTCTGTCCTGCCTCTGACTCAGCTGCTCCTCATCCTCTCATCCTCTACCTGCCCACACCCGCGTGCTGCAAAACACATTTTCTTCTGGTTTCTTTCCCACTTGTTTACTGTCTTTCTGTTTTTTCAACTTCTTCATTTCTCATTTGTTCTTAGGACCTGTTTGGGGAGTGTGTATGGGGCTTCCGTTTGTATTTCTGGACTCCTGATTTTTATTCTTTGGGCAGTTGCTACCCTGTTTGGCATGTTCTGCAGAACTTGAACCAGTCCTGAAATACTATAATAAATATAATGGTAGACATTAGTGGTGTATTCATACACTTGGAAACAGCTTATGGGATTTTGGTGAATTTGGGGGTTTTTTTAGGTTTTTTGGTTTTGTTTTTTTTGTCCTGTCCTTTTGCAACATTCAAGAAAAATGTGCTGTACATCCATTTGTTTTCCGTCCACAGTGGTTTTGGGTCTTGGATTGGCAGTTCTAGGTATCCCAAGTATGGTAGCTGCTGGTTTTCCTTCTGGATATCTTAAAATTAAAAACAAAAAAACAAAAAACCAAAAAACAAAACAAAACAAAACACAAACAAACAAAAAAAACCACCAAATTTTTTTTTTTTAAAAGACAGTGAAATAATATAAATAATAATTTAAAATAAATAGATAAAAGAATGCCAAAGGCATACCTTTTAAACTGTTTTCCAGGGGTATTTTTCTCAGCCTCTTGTTGTGCATTGGCTTTTCGGTTTTGGTCCTACATCTGATTTCAGAGGGTATTTGTTTTCTATAAAGGACTAGAAACTCCTTTTTTTGCTCATTCCACTTACTAATATTTCAGGCATGTGACAATAGCAGGGGCCAAATTTCATGTCAAGAATAAAATTGTTCAGGCTGATGGGAATCCTTGAAACCACAGATGAAGTTTCAGGCCAGTTAAATAAAGCTGTAGAGCATCCATTTGTATCATTCATTCATATAATGAAACCTGTTCTTATAACTCAGCTCTTGATATATTAACCCCGCAGTTATCCTCACACATAAATGGGAGATGTGTTGCTTTCGTCAGGATATAACCATATAAATCCCCTGTGCATGAATGGAAAAATAGAGGCCCTTAGGCTATAGGTATCAAAGGTCTCCCCTATACTTACAATAGCCTAATAAGGTTATTTTGAAGGCATAGGTAATTACTCACAGACTCCCTATAGCCAGTGATTCATTGTTCACTACTGAAACATTTCTAAATGAATTATGTTTTAAACAAGCAAATCCTTGGCCTTCTCTTTTATGGGAGGAAAAAGAGAACGGGAGGGACACAAAATTCTACCATTTTCTGTGTTAAATAAAGTACACTGCTTGCTAGTTAAAAGGTCCCTGTTATTTGAAGTAATTTAAATGTACTGCCGTGCTTCTTGCTGTTTTGATTCCATGAATGCCTATTTCTGAATTTCACATTTTGATGAAAATATTATTGTTGTCATTAATTTGATATTTAGAAAAGACTGTGGATACAAGAGCTCAGTGCAATGAATAAAACAGTTGGAGTTAACTATCCCTGGGGATAGAATCAATCACTGTTGTAGAAGAGGGTGACATTTAAAAAAGAAACTCAGAAGAAAATGTCATGCTTAAAAAATTAGATTTAAACGCACTAGCTCCTGATTGATTTTTATTGCACTCACATGGATACACTGATTGATTATCAGCCTTACAAATGTTTAGTACCTTTCTCACTTCTCTAATAATCAGAATAATCTAATTTTCAATGTCATTTAAGTTACCATATTCAAGGTTATAATAGATCATATTTCTAATAAAACATAGCAATTATGTAATGAATAATACAAAGCTGCAAGGCAGAGTTCAGATTCACCTTCCTCAAAAAAAAAAATACCACGAGTGGCTGGAAGGGCCGGTGTACGTGAAGGCAGGAGACAGGACGATGTCCTCTGGATCTGTGGTGTGTTCCCCTGTGGTTGAGCTGAGGTTTCTGGCGTGTTGGCTGGGGCGGGTTTGCCATAGCTGAATGTTATTTCTCAATAGGAAACCCAGGGCGGGCTTGAATTCTCTGATATATGTGCTTGCTCTGTGCCTGGGGAAAAATGATAGCGTGCCAGGTGCTTATGAAATGTCTTCCATGATTGTTTCTCTGTGCTCCCTGTTAATTTTGATATGTGTCTGTAGAGAGATACTATCTCACTTAGTTTGAGACGTTTTCTTCTGGCGATTGTTATCCAACAGCTGACATGGTTGATTTCTCAGAATCAGCTACAAAATATGCAGGTTTCAATGTGTTTTGGTTTTGTAAGCTCCTTACACAACTGTGTACTTGTTATTGGCTTTGTCCATTAGAAATGAGAGGTTTGTGTTTGAAATGGGCTCTGTCTACAATCATTCTCCATATGTCAAAGCCAAGTTTTGGCATGGAAATTTGTTTTAAAATAGTTTCCTGGCTTTTTTTAAGACTGAGCTGTTTTGCCTAAAAGAAAACATTATTTCATCTGGAAATCACGACCTAGGAAATCAATCTATTTATAACTACCTGACATTCTGCATATTTTAGTATGTTTGGCTTGCAATTGCACTGCTGTTAACATGAACAGGAGTCTCACCATCCTGAATTGATGGCTCGTCAGTTTGTCGAGTGTGATTGTGCTGCTTTCGAGATGATTATTTTGTTCCTTTACTTATGTTGGAGATGGGAAACTCAACCTCCTTGACTTCCCTCCTCTCTGTGCTTTCTTCTACCAGTTCCTGGGCTTGGGAGCTGCCTGGGATGCACAGCTGGGTGCTGCTTTTGACCATTGGGTCAGAGAGCCTAGCTCAGCAGCAGCAGCAGCATCAGGGTTGCTAAGTCTCCCTTGGTCTGAGATTTTCCAAGGTGACTATTGGGAAAGACATCCTTATGGACTGCCATTCCATACCATTAGCACAGTTTGTTGAAGAGTACTGAGATATACTGGTATATGTTGGGCATTTAACCTGATGTAGCAAACTTGGCATTGGCAGTAGGTAAGCGTTTTGCATATTTGGCTGAAATTGTCCACAGCTGCTAATTTCTGCCAGAATTAGAAATTTTTTATCAGCTGCCTCTGGAGTTGGAGGAGCAAGAGTGTGGAGGAGCTGTGCAAGGTTTGTGGGTTTCCACCCTAACAAACAGCTTGGTGCTCCTGATTTCCCTGCTGCCGTGCTGAGCGTTGGCCCCACGGCCGCATGTGGCACCATCGGCCTGCCCAGGCTGCCTGGCGTTCACACAGGGACAGGTGACTTCCCAAGGAGCAGGAGGACAGGCGGGACAGCCAGCCTCAGCCCAGAAGGGAGAGCTGGCAGGTCTGCAGCGTTCCTACCTCAGTTCACCTCCCGCTTCTCTTCTCATTGGGTTTTACAAACAAAAGGAGTCTTTTTGCAAACCGACCTTGTGCCCAGTGCTGTGCAATTACTGACTTGCTCTGTGTGCTTTATGGTGCTTTTGAGGTTTGTTAGCTTAACGAGTAACTTCCAAAATATTTGGGGACAAGAGAAGTGTGGTTTTACAGGAATGCGAACTGACTGGAAGCACTAGTAGTTGTTGCTACAGGAACAAAACCAGCTAACTAGTACACAGAGCTCTTCAAAGGTCACGGGGATCTCCAAGAGGCAAAACTGCAGTGATAGCATTTCAAATCATGAATTTATAGCTGATTAATCATTATAATACATGAAAGGAGCTGTCTGCGTATCTTCTGGATATCTGGGGAAGCACAGGTTGTGCAAGTAATAGGAAAAATTGCATTGTGAATAGCAAGTTCTTCTCCCTTGGACATGTTTGTGTCACCTTTGACAAATGGATGTACAAATAATCACTATTCAATGATTTTACCTGATTGTCTCAAAACTGTCTAAATCTCATGCACTGGATCTCAGACTATTCTTAGGCTAAGCAGTGGCTAAGTTTGGTGGACCTGAGGGGCTCGTGTTTAAGACTGGACGATTCCGTGCATTAGGACATGCTTGAAATGACCCTACTCAGGCAGGAGAATTGCTGCGAGGTTACTAAATGAGAGCACTGGAGGTCTCCAAGAGCAGCTGTTTGTGTCTTCCTTATACTTAGTTCCATCTACAGCAGACCCTGCTTTCCTTGAAAAATACATCTCACCCTCATGCAGCTTTTGTGCCCTGTCCATCGCTTCAAGCAGAAGAGGGAAGGTGTATCTGAGGCTAAGGAAAAAGCAGTGGCAAACCTGGGGTGAGAACAGACTGAACAGGACAAGAGGTGATGTTCTGCCCCTCTACCATCAGGGAGGAGGCTGAACATTTGAAGGTAGGAGCTGGTTCTTAAGGCAACAGAAAGTACCTTTGCCAGCTTGCAAACCCTGCTGTGGCTGCCTGGAGGTTTCTGGGTGTGGAAGTGCGAGTCCTGGCGTGTGTGTCAAGGGGACAGGGAAGCTGTCACAGGAAGATGGATTGGAGCAGACGTGCACAGGTGTGGGCGTGTGTTGCTCTCAGCCTTCTGAGACGCGCCAAGACCTGGCTTCCTCACATATCAAGATATACCTTTTTTCATTCTCTTTCCCCACACCACCGCCTTACTTATTTTTCTTTAAGGTTTTTTAACTTCCAGGAGTTCTCATAGGGCAAGAGAGCTTCCATACTGTCCCCTGTTGGGAGCTCCTAATTAATGCAGCCGTCAAGTCAGAATTTAGTGCACAAGTAATGAAATTCATAACCTGAGTTTTCTACGGCAGCATTAACTGTGACACAGATTCATCACTGGTGTATCATCATTAAAAGGCAGTGGAATTGCATTGGGGATTGATGTGATCATATGCATGTAAAGATCAAGATACCAAAAGGTGTGATTTATGTAATATAAGCATAAGCTGTAATCTAAAACCCTTCCCACATGCGGTGTGACAGTTCCTGTTCCCAGAGCAGTGATGGTTTTTAAATTTACTGCGTAAATGTGTGTGTGTTTATATGTTTTTATTTAACTCTTTTAAACATAGTGTTGTCTTAAGCTCTTTCTCTCTCCTTTCTTTTTTTGCATGTTGAATTATAGCTGTAGTTAAATCTGCCCAATAGTTCAGTGTTATTGAAATGCTTTATATTTTTGGAGCTTGGGTGTTATACGTCAGCACTTTAATCCATTATCTTACAGGGAATATAGAAACACTGACATGTCTGATGCAGCCTTAATGAATAAAGCAAGAAGATATATATATATTATTCTGGTTTTATCATTATTATAAAAGCTATCAGAATCATACAAGAAAGTTAATGAGGAACAAAAACTTTTTTTTCGTTTTCAGGATATGTTACTTCTCCCCTTTCTACCCTTTGATTTGCACCAAAAAAGAAAGAGGACAGAGCTGGGCCAATTTGGTGATGAGGGTTGATCAGCAGCTGTCCCTGTGGCAGCCTTTGGAGGGAAAGGGACTTCAGGTACAGCTGCAGAAGGAGCAGTGCTGGGGTAGCAAAGGAGCATGGCAGAGTTCCTGCCAGAGTTATCTCCAGGTCTCTGGGAGCCCTTGGCACCTGCTTCGAAGCCCAGCCTAAACAATGTGTTCATCTTCCACAAGTTCAAAGCTGTTGAGGGAAGTAGTTGCTGAGGCTGCCTGCTTGGCAAATTTGTCAATCAGGTTGTAGAGCTATAAGGAAGTGGGGCTTTGTGACGAAGGTTTATTGCTCTTTGCGGTTGTGTAGGAGTTTACAGAATTTTCTAGGGAACTCTTTTATCTCCCAAGTACAGCAGTGATTAGGATTTATTTCTGAAGTGCAGTGGCAGTTCGCAGCACTCAAGACGTGCCTCTGGATCCTGGATGCTTTTCCAGTGCCAAACGTGGTGCTTGTGCTCTGCCCTGGGGTCCAGCAAGCAAATCACACCATTTGCTTGAAGGGAAAACTTGTAAAAGGAACTGGGGGTAATCCAGTCTGTCCCCCTAAATCTGACTATGCTGGTAGCATTGTACCGTTGCAAAGAATAACCTTTTTGGTCTGCTCTTGCTGGCCTCCTTTGGGTCTGTGTTCTCCAAACAGCAAAATTGATGGTGTTCAAGGTTAGGCTTTAATCCAGTGGGGTGCTCAGCATCCCAGCCCTGATCCAGCCAAGCACATGACTGACTCTTCAGTGCGGGTCTGTCACACAGTTAAGTCAAGTTCATGCTTAAAATGTGAATGATTGGCGTCAGAGTTCTCTCAGTTGCAAAGTCAGACCTTTAGTGAGAAAACCAGAGCCATACATTGCATGGCCTGTGTGCCTAATGGCCTCATGAAGGAGAAACGATATTCCCCACGTCTCTACTCCTTGTTTTCTATTACACACAATATGTTATTTCTGTAGATGCCCCTGACTCTGATGCTTTCCCAGCCCACTATTTTTTCTGCTCTTTGTGATTATTTGTGGTTCACTGGCATGTAGGAAGCAACCACAGAAGATGTGGAGATGGGCCTGGGGAACCCACAGGGAAAAAGAGCTGGCACGGAGGTGGCTCTGCACTTCCCTCCCTACAGCATGGACAGATGCACATTGTGGGGCAGGACAGTACAAATAAGAATCAGCAGATCTTTGGCCATCCAAAATCCCTGGCCATGCTCTCATGTGCCAAACCCACTGGCCGCACCCTGTGAGTTTAGGGCCTTGTTTTAAATATTGTGAGGTTTTGAATACTAACAATGTTAGGATTGGTTTTATTTATCCAGTAACTTTTAGTCTTCAGGGTGTTTAATATTGACATGGAGTCTTTGGGGAGAGGGATTGATTTTGCTTGGCTTTGTTGTAAAGCCTTATGCATCTGGTTACACTTAAGACGTTAGCTTTAGCTAACAGCAAGCCTCTTGATAAAATTCACAATTACTGGCAATACTGTGGACATGGACTTATCTCCTGGGCACGTTTTGTAAAATTAAGCTATTTTCATTAAAAGAACAAAGAGCAGCATGGCGATGGAGCAGCTGTCATATTTTATTACAAAACACAAATATGTGGGAAATCAATTACAGCACGAGTGCGCACGATGCATATTTCCAGTAATCCCCCACGGCCGGGGGAAGGTAGAAGGCTGATCTGAGTGCAGAAGCAGATGGCAAGCAACTTTAGATAGCTTCACTGCCATTTTTACTCTTTCAAGTGTTTGTGCTTCTCCTTTGATCTTCAGAACTTGGGTTTTATGTGTTTCATCTTCTTTCGTTTACTGTTTTCACATTTAACTTTCCTTTTAAATAACTTTTGTTTGGTGGAGTTTGTATTAATGTGGGGCTTTGTTATCTTCCATGCTGAGCTACTTAAGAAGAAAGACAGTTGCTGTCTTTTTTTTGTGTTGTTACCATCCAATAAAGTAGCGACTGCATCACTGCAGAGGACTTCGCCATCCACCATGCACAGCTGTAGTGCTACAGTGAAAAAATCCCACCTCAGGAAGTTACTAAGACACTGTGCATATGAAGTTGCAGTAGACTTTCCTGGAAGGCAGATACTATGGGAGTGTGATGGCACACCCACAACAAGCCCCTGTGGAAGTTTGGTTTCATCAGTGCTCATTACATTTAGTTCTTAAATTATTTTTAAATAAGTAAGCTGGAAGTAATGTTCTCTGTGCATATAACATTTTTATATTCACCTAAAATAATGTATGTTTAAAATAACGGCATTTTTAAAAATAGAGCAGCAAAAACAACATAGGTTGATCTGAATAACCCCATGTGATCTGTATCTCTGCTTTTCTTACAGCTGTCAGAAATGATAGGAACAAAAAGAAGAAGGAACCTTCGAAGCAGGAGTCCACAGAAAACTATGAAATGACAGCAGAGTTAGATGATCTCACTGAGAAGATCCGAAAAGCTCACCAGGAAACCTTCCCCTCACTCTGCCAGCTGGGAAAATACACTACAGTGAGTATGGTTTGAGGCACATAGCGTTCTGGATATGCCTGGATCATGTGAATTTTGGAGGCTCTGGACATTTTAAATAGATGGAGCAGTAGATGCACTCTTTGCACATCCTTAGCCAGGAAAAAACAGAGGTGTGCGTGCAAATGCTGCCTGCTGGGGAGAGAAATTGCACTTAGATGTGAGCACTACTTAGCGGCATGGCGAGAGGCTCCTGGAGGATTAATCCAGCCAAACGACCAGCTCCGAGACCATGAGTCAGTTACATTCCATCATTCATTAGAAATTTGTTGGCTTCCAAAGACGTGATCTCTGCTCGTGCGTCAGCGGATTACAACTTTGCAGGTGTAGGGAGTTCTAAAATGCTGCTGGATTACTGGTGATAGTCCCAAAGCTACCAAGGTCAAGGAAAATATGAAATGTTTAAGTAAAACAGTTTCCAAAATGCTCATTTGCAGTTTATTCCTAGAATCATAGAATATCCTGAGTTGGAAGGGACCCACAAGGATCATTGAGTTCAACTCCTGGCTCTGCACATGACAACCCCAAAAATTACACATCCTTTCCCAGTCTACCAAAATATCACATAGCAGCAAAAACGTCTGCTGCTTTTAGAAATGAAAAATCAGCCCCCCCATCAAGAAGCTCAGTACTATGGGAATTTTTCCAGAGATGAGTCAGGGAAATAATTTTTCCTCTATACATATATATGTTGCTAAATACGTGGAAGCTCAGTGATACTAATTGATTAAGGAAAATTTGATGTCAAGTTTGCAAATCCAATAATAAAGAGATTATAAGAAAATAACTGTTAGGTAATGTTTAGAGCCTTATCAATGGAGGAATAACTTTGTTGGGTCTGGGCTTGCTGTTGGTTGCAGCAGCACTGGCTGTTTCAGAGGGAGACACGCAAAACATCCTGAGGTAGTCAACCATGTGCTCTCATTGCTGAGAACAGGAGTTCAGGAGTGACATGGCTGGGCCAAGGAGACAGCTGCCTCCACGGTCCTTGCCCTCCAGCCCAAGATGAAGATGTGGCACCCAATCCCCAGAGGCCAGGTGAAATGCTTCTGTCACTGGATTGCTCTCTGTTTTGAGTAAATTTTCTGCTATTGAAACAAACATTAAATTTCTCAGAGTGATGTTGGCAAATTCCTGTGTGCCATCAATATTCACTGTTTTCGCAAGCAGGATGCTGTTTTATGGCATTTTAATCTATTTACAAAACAAAGTGCAAGGCTCAAAACTGAGGTCTAAGTGTAAGGCTTGGTATTTAAGTGCAAGAAAAGCAAACACATATGGTGTGATGTTAGAAGGCATGTTTTTCATGTCACTGAAAGTATTTTCACAAACACTTTTCACATTTAATTCTGAGCCCCATGTAGACTGGTTAGTACTGAGGAAGGAGCCTGTCCTCCACATGCTTCTCTGGTCCTTCCCAGCAGGAACATGTTGGTGCGTACTTCCACATTACCTCGGAGTTAGCAGAGTGCACTGCAGCTGGTGGGATGGTACTGCATCCTGGTAATTGCCAAAGATCCTGGGGGGCTGAAAGATAAGCCTGGGCACCTCTACACTTGCATTAGGTATTGGATGCTGAAGTATCATTAATATTTTAGCTCTTGAAATGATACAAGTGGATGAAATTGGAGAGGGTCTTGTTGCATATCACACCCACTGCTGATGCTTTCGTCCTTAGGTTCCGTCTGAACCCCATGGTGAGTTTATGTCCCTGTTAAAATTTCAGAGCCTTATTGAGAGCACCTGGATCTCAGTAATGAACAGATGAATCTGGTCTGTCTATGGAGCACGAGTAGCCATGACCTGACCACACTCTGAGGCTGGGTATTGGTTATTCATATCTCAGGCCTAATGGGACAGCTCAGGGAAGGAGATTCCTTGCTTTTAGCATTGGTGTGTTGGAAGTCCACGGTGGTGGACTGCTTGCTGCACAGGGCTGAGCTCCCTCCTGCTTCTTCGTGGTTTGGTACTGTACAAGTTGCAATAACAAAATTATACCAAAAGAGTTACCTTTGGCTTACCTTGAATCTTGGAGAGCGATGCAGCTTCCTTTGAAATCTGTGTCAAAACTAATAGCAGTGGTGCTGAATACTATCTTCTTACTGCATTGTCATAGTCCGTGTATGAAATGCAGAGTATTTTAATCTCTCTTCTAGGTAAGGTCTGGCAGCCACTCCAGCATTTTAGGTAGGACTTCAGTGTCAAGAGCTCATATGGGAAGGACAGAGTAGCAGCTGGGGCTGGAGTAAGGGTCATCTTCCCCTCCAGCTGCACATCAGCCGGGTGGAAGGGAGAAGCCTTTCTGCAGTGCTGAGGATACAGGAGGATCTGGGATATGGGAGCTGTGTGTGCTGGTTACAGAAGCACAGCTCTGGTGCTTGGGCACCATCACCAGCTGCTGATCAAATGGCAGGGCTCCAGCAACAATCTGAGACACTTGAAGTAGAGACCAGAAATCAGAAAACAAAGGAGCACACAGCCCTTTTTCTAAGTGCTGAGTCCAAGGGGAGCTAGAAACCTATGCCACTCTGCTTTTCTTGATAGTAACGATCTAGTACAGGTAGAAGATTGCCCCCAGTCCTGCTTTTATGCTTAGTTCTGTGTGCTTTCAGTCATGAAGCATGGTGTGGTCACACTACAGAGCACACAGACTGCTTTTATAACCTTAGAGTTTTTAATTTAATTCTCTAAGTGAGGGATGAGAAGTGAATGTTTCTAACCAATGTGGATTCCCTTGAATTTTGTGAGCCTTGCAGTTGTGTACTGACAGGGATGGTGGATGGAAGAAACTGTTCTGCAAGAGCAGCCCCTGAGTGCCTTCGGTTACATGATCATTCAAACTGTTTTAAAAGAAGATTTCGTTTGTTTCCTAAAAAGAGCAAAGATTTTAAGTATAAGAGCGTAAAGTAAAAAAGACCTTACAGACATATAGTAAAACAAACAAAAAAAAATCTGTTCAGGCATTTGGCTTGTGTATCTGGCTCCTCTCACTCTTGAGTGCTGCAGCCTGCATTTCCCAGAGGGAAAGGTTACATGGTGATTTCCACGCCCCCCTCCCATTGTATGTTTTTGCCTGTTAAAAATGGGTTTGGAGAAGCATTTTTAATGATGTTTTTTTATAGACGTCTGCTCTTTAAAAAGAAAAAGTGGCTTCATACTTTGCATAGCTAATAGAAGTCTACTTAAAATAATGGGAGAATAGCACTTGTATTAAATTCCCTGGGTCATTTGACTTAACAGTTGCATTTGGTGGGCAGTGACAAGTACAGGTCTTCCAGTGATGAGAATCAGCAAGCTGTTTAAATGTAATGGATTCCAAAAGTCCATCATAAACAGATCTGTTTTATTACTGTCATCCAGGTAAGAGAGAGTGCCTGAGTAATTTCTCTGGAGATGTCATACTTTATAGTATAATTGAGTGTAACTATACTGCTTGTCCCTTGAGAGTGGTATTATTTGTAAGTCTACAGCTGTGTTACATCCAGCCTTGTGATAAAGGGAGGATAAAACAGAAAACAATCTTGGCTCTGCAGACCCTTGCTGCAGATTCTGCTGGGTTGCTCTTGGCTGGCTGGAAGTGAAGAGGTTCCACATCTTGGCAGTATTTTGTTCTTTGTAAGTGCTGGGCTTAGAAGTTATACAGCTATTGTTCTGTGCCATTGCAGAGGAATATATACGTGTATATATATATGTAATATGTGTGTATCTCCTGATACTGGGACTGAGCAGGGACATGTGCTGTGGTCCTCGGTGAACTCGCCAGAGCTGGAGTGCATTGCTGCTTTTACTAAAGAGGCATCACGAGTGTTCCTGATTAGGGCAGAGTGCTCCTGTGAGCCTTGTTTCCTTTGTAAAGTGGATTTTAAAGACAGTAGGGATTCTGCTGCTGTGTATGTTTCTACGAGTACCTCATCTCGTATTGTTAATGTGGAGACAGAGCAGTCTGCAATGAAAAAACAAAAATGATGGAAAAAATGGGATCAATTTATGTGGCAAAAATGGCTGTTTAATTGGATTTCATGGCAAGGTTGGGCTTTTCCACTGATAAAGATGCCGCTAGGGTGTATTACAGTATTGTTCCACCATATGTGCACTGGTGCATAGGCCTGAAAAACATGTGAGACTGCTTCTGGAAAAGACACCCAAAAACCCGCTTCAGTAAAATATTCAGGAAAAGTCATAGCGTCTGCATCTTTTTCACAGCATGGATAGAGGAGATCTCCAGCCAAATTTAATCAGAGTTTCTGTTTCTATTGTGCATTGTTTTAACCCCGTGTTTTATTGTTCAATGTATACATTGATATTGAGTCAGTTTTGGGTTTTAGATACTGAAAAATGCTGCTAAAAATTCAGCTCTTTTTCCTGTGACACTTGTGTCAACATTCATTAATAGATAGAATGCTAAAACTCTTTCCTTTTGTAGCATCTCAAAGATAATGTGCAAACCACATTAGCTCCAGCGCTGAGGGATCTGGCACCTGGCATAATAAAACACCTGGTTATTTTGTATTTTATTAACTGCCCCTTCTCTTCAGTTTGCATAATAGAGAGTTAGATTTACATTTGTTACGACGGCTGTGCATTACTCCTAATAGAAGACACGTCAAACTTCCCATTGCTGGCACTGCAGCATGATAAAGTAACCTCATATGATACTGATGAAGATTTCGTTCACACTTGCTGGTTTCATGCAACGTCTTTTTTTCCAGATGGATACCCTATTGTAAAATGATTTCCTGCTTTAGGCTCTGCTTTGTGTAGCTCTCTGCTATGCCATCTTTCTATGAACTGGATAAACTGCCTATTAAATTTAATTACAGCCTGAATGACTGCACATCTTGATCTTATTTTTCCTCCAATGTACTGTATTTCACCAAGGTCCTTGAGGATGAAATAAAATAAATCTGAAGGATGCATACTCCAGTAGCCGAAAGAAATGTTTCAAAGGGCATTACAATGACTGTTAACCCATTAGTTTTGGACCATTTTGAAGGCAATTCTTTAGGTTTAGCATTATAAAGACATTTTCTTCTATCTTTCTTCTGTCATTTAAAAAATACCAAAACAAAATAGAGGAAGTTTCCAGAATAAAAATTCAAATAGAAATGATGAAATTAATTAATTATCTCTTAAAGAGAGGGGTAGCAGGAAGGAGCACATATGCTCCTTTGGACTGCTCAGCATGGTTAGCATTTATTTTTTGCAATTAGGGCCTAATGTAAATATTCCTGGCTCACATCTCCACCCTGTTCCAAGTGAGGGTGAATGTCAGGCTGGTCGTGCCCTGGGGACCTGTCAGGACTTTCCCCTTCGTGACTGATGGTGGTGGTATTCTGTGAAGGCAGCACTGGGATGGGGTCCAGAGCATCACAGCCAAGCTGAGCTCACTCCACATTCCCTCGCCAACCTCTTCCTGTCCTGTGGCCTTCCCATGAACCAAAGAAAGCTGACAAGATAATGGCTTCACTGATTTTCAAGGAGATGGACGTCCCCACCATCAGCAGTGGTGGTGGCTGGCTCACTGGAAGTGTTTCCTCCAAGGAAGTGTTATCTGTGTAATTTGAATGCTTTTTGATGGCTATTTAATCTGCCATGTCTGTTAGACTTTTAGGTTGAGATTCTGCTCATTTAACTTTAATTTTAAAGTTAATTTAACATTTTAACTTCAACCAGCTAAGACTGAGGCAGCTGATCACGTTGGCTTCCTCTGCAGCTGGGGAGAAAGCCTGAGCATATTTTTATAGGTAAAATTCCTCTTGCAATGAAGAGGAGATCACCCAGATGCTGAAGGCAGCTGCAATGCACACTGAACTTGGTGGCTCATGAAACAGGGGATTGGGGGAAACCATATAACTGGCTGCATCCTAAATAGCATTGGATCAAATGCTGGCAATACACTGCATGTGAGGGGCAGGAGAAGAGGAGCTCTGGGTATTTCAGAGCTCCATCACTACCTGTTTCTTGTCACTCTACCAGGATCCTGGGTGGATTGGAATGGACTCACCAGGTCTGTGCATGACACCCAGTGTTGGTGGGCTGGCATCAAATGGGTCACAGCAGATTTTGAGTCAGACAGTTCTTGGCTGACACGTTCAGCTTTTTCAGGGTTTAAGTGGTTGTTCCAAATGTGTGAAAATGTGAGTTTGATCACAAATACAAGTTTCCTATGCACCCTAGAAAGTGATGGACATTTTGATTGAGATAGGTGAATATATGGAAACAGTCTCTGAAAGATGCCACCAGTATGTCCTTGTTACACTTCCAACAGTGGGGTGTATGTTGGATGCACCATCAAATGAGCATGCAGCATTCATCAAGGCACATGGGATTTTCCTTAACATCATGTAAATAAATGCTCTGTAAATCATGGGAGACTGTAGCTTCAGAAAGCTATAGCAGAGCCACAGAGCAGAGAAATTAAGCAGAACTAATTTTCTAAGACCTTAAGTATGTGAAACTATGTTCCAAATATTGTGCTGCTTTTTCCAGATGAGGACCCAATATTCATGTTCCACTGTTCATTTATATTTTCTGGGGTACAACTGTAAATTGTCTTTCTCAATGCCCTTATTATATAATGGCAAGGAAGAAGAATGAGGGTGGCATTTGGAAATGTTTAAGTTCATTTGTATTCCTTGTACAGATGGCCTCTGCAATCAGAAGTAACAGTGAAGTATCCAAGGAATTTTCAGGCGATTAATCCAAGTTTAAAACCAGCATCATCCCAACAGCAAGCTGCAGAAAATGCCTGGAATGTTAATAGAAAGTACTTCTGGAAGGAAAACGTGGTTGTTGTTTCCTTCCCTTGAAAACCGTTTACTGAAAGGGATGTTGTTGATTTATGGTGCCTTCTGTCTGTCTTTGCAGAACTCCAGTGCAGACCATCGAGTTCGACTGGACCTTGGGCTTTGGGACAAATTCAGTGAACTTGCAACGAAGTGCATTATTAAAATAGTGGAATTTGCAAAGCGATTGCCAGGCTTTACAAGTTTGACCATTGCAGACCAAATAACTCTACTCAAAGCAGCCTGCCTGGATATACTGGTATGTATTTTTAACATCATTGTTCTCCTACTAATGCGTTTTCTATTCTTCTTTTTATTGTAATTGACAGGAAGAGGGGGGTGAAATACAGCCCTGACCTTATTGTTGTAAAATTGAACTTACTGGGTAGTCTGGTGCAGTCAGAAGATGACTCCAGCACACCTACAGAGGTGTGTTGAGAGGGATGAGCATACTTTTCAAAATAAGTCCTTACACTTTATGGGTTTCAGTAAAAAGGGCACATTTTGGTATTGTGGCGTGGGTAACTTTGGAAAATTGTCTTTACTGTTAACACTGAAGAGAGACCTGTCTCTCCTTCCTTCCTTCTTCATCCTTCCTCCTCCCTCCAAAACATAATCCTCTGCCTAAAGGATACCTAGAGAGACAGTCCACTGTATAAAGGTTTAGGAATGTGCTGTACCTGTGGTCATGAGGGAATTTAAGGAACAAGACACAAGTCTTCAGAGTGATTGTTTTTCAGGTTTTAGAGGGGAAACTGGTGTGCCTGGAGCCTGTCTGGTGCAAGCCTCTGGCACTCACATCCCCCTGCTTTCTCCAGTACTGCAGGTATCTGTGGAAGTGGCCAATATAATGGACTCGGTACAGATTTTAGCTAAAGGTAATTTAATTTTAAATAGGCAAATGTACAGCCTGCAGGAGGGAACTGTTCAGGTGGGCAGGGAGTTTTTCTCCAGACCTTGCCTTGCCACTGTGTCAAGGCAAACTGTCTTCCCTCCCTTTGTCTCCGGTTGTTTTTGTCATGCTGACCTTCAGAGGAGCCCTCTGGGATCTCAGCATTTCTTTATCAAGACCTTAGAGGTCTTCAGGCTTTTAGTGGCAAATATGCTTCGTATTATTGGTTGTAGCAATAACTTGCAGTAAAAGAGTATGTTCAATGTAAACATATTTTAAATGTTTTATTCTGAGCACAAACCTTCAGGTCCTCATTGAGCCAAGCATGGCCAGTCAAGAAGAGCATTGTAGGATGGCTACTGTAGATATATTTTTTGTCATGACACAGGAGTTTAAACTAGGGAAGTCGAAGTTGAAGTAATTAATCTTGGAATTTCTAAAAGTGCATTGCTTCAAACAGGATCATGTTGAGGAGGACGTTAACTGCTGTGACCTTTTCCTCTTGTTTTGTCAAAAGCTGTTTGGAAGAATCGCATCAAGAGGACATTGATGAAGGAGGAAGAGGGGTAGGAGAGGGGAAGGGGTATCATTCTTTGGCCTATAGAAAAAGGGAAGGTTGAGGTTGCCCTGCGATGCTTGAGAGTCACCTCTTGTTGTTCTCTTAATCCAGGCACTCATTCAGACTCAGCCATCTCATTGTTACTGAGAGTGTCCCTCCGTGGGGCAGGGCCATTTGTTACCAATTGCACGCCTGTCATCACCAGCTCTGTCCTGATAAGACTCTGTTACGTTCCCCTTACACAAGAGGCAGATGGTGATCAAAAAACTGCAGCGTTGCCTCGAGTGTGTTCTGCCAGCCATAGGGGATGGGAACTGCTTTGTGCTGTGCTGCTGTAACCTGTAACAAATAGTTAATACAGGAACTACCCAAAAAAGGTGGGGAGGAGCCAGGATATAGCAAGAATCTGCACATCCAAATTCTTTGCCCCTAAAACTTCAGCCCTTAAGCTGCCACCCAGCTTGTTTGTGCCATGCCCTGTCTCCATAGCTGCTGGATAACAAACACTCTTAATTCTGTAGTCCTGCAAGCTGCTGGTGCTCTTTGTTGGGGTGGGCAGTGGGAGCTTGCCCTGGGAACATGCACAGCCCCTGTTGCACAGGGTCCCCACAGCAGCTCCACTCAGTGCCAACACCAGCTCAAAAATTGAAGGGAGCCTTTTTGGTAGGGGTTTTATCTGAAGTGCCTCTATAAACACACTTTGATCAAAGTGATTAAATAACAGCCTAGTTGCCAAATTAGAAAAAGAGTATGAAGCAGGTGGTAAATGGTGACTTTATTTCAACTAATTAATGGATAGAAAAGGTTGATTCTTTAATACGATTCACTACTTTGTGGCCATTGGCAACCTTCAAGCTCTAGTTATAAACTTTATTGAGGCCTGTCATTCCTGATCTCCTGCTCATTCTCTTTTTTATTTTTCTCAAAGCCAGAGAAGGTGACACATCCGAGTGAGCAGGGCATAGCAAGCACCATAGGAGCCTGCAGCTGGGAGGAGCTGAGGCTTTTCCAAAACCAGGAACAGATACAGCATGGCAAATAGTCCTAACTTTCCTGTGTGACATTTACACGAATTTTATGTGACTATTTTATGTGCTGCTTAAAAAGAAAATGGGATAATTACCATGACACAATACTGCGTATAGTGCATGCTGCCTGTGAAATGCTGTATCCATTAAACCCGCATCACCTGCGCATAGTCGGAATTGCAGTGCCGCTCTCTATATTTAAGCTGAACATCAGTACTGGAGCAGTTTTAATAGCATGTATTTCCACCCCCCCAACAAGTCAGTTGTCCTAGTTACGAGTGTTTCAAATGTTTCATTTTGTTGTGCCTTGAGACGCAGAGCGAGTGCTGTTCCCCCTCCTGCTGCACTGAGCACCCAGTGGCTGCTGTGTGAGCTCTGCTGAGCAGGGCTGTGAGCCTCAGCAGTGTGCCCTCATGATCCTGCTGCTCTGCCGTGCCCTGGACATGTTCCCAGAGCCCGGTGTGCAGGAGGAGCAGCATGGGGCTCCCAGGTAGGGTGGCCTGGCTTCCCTGCCAGCAGGACCCCAGCTTCACTGTCCACTTGCCCTTCAGCACCAGCTATGAGGAGTCTTAAGCATTTATAGACCCTGCCGAGGTCTCTGCTCGATTGGTTCCTGTGGCTGTGGATGCTTGTCATGGTTTGACACTGGCCCAACACCAGGCACCCACGAGAGCCACTCGCTCACCCTTCCCTGCCACAGCTGGGCAGAGGAGGGAAAAGGAAAAAAAAAAAATTAACAAACGCTTCATGAGTGAGATCAGGACTGGGAGAAACACTTCAAGGGCAAAACAGGCTCAGCTTAAGTTGTGAAGTGAATTTATTGCTAACAGAATCAGAGGAGGATAATGAGAAATAAAATAAGCCTTTAGAACAGCTTGCCCTCGCCAGCCCATCCCTCCTTCCCACCAACAGCACAGGGAGACAGGGCGTGGGGGGGTTTGGTCAGTTCATCACCAAGATTTCCTTCCGCTGCTCCGGGAGAAGAGTCCTTCCCCTGTGAGGCCGTGGGGTCCCTCCCA
>VWZT01001851.1:42890-76363 GCA_013397055.1 Pachycephala philippinensis | reverse complement strand
CCCCACGGGCTGCGGGTGGATCTCTGCGTTCCCCGTGGATCCCCATGGGCTGCGGGTGGATCTCTGCGTTCCCCGTGGATCCTCATGGGCTGCAGGGGCACAGCTGCTCCACCATGGTCCTCACCACGGCCTGCAGGGGAATCTCGGCTCCGGCACCTGGAGCACCTCCTCCCCCTCCTTCTCCACTGACCTTGGTGTCGCCATGTTGTCACATGTTCTCACCTCCTCCTCCTCTCTGACTAGAATCCCAAAATCTTGTGACTTTGTTTTGATTTTCTTCTTAAATATGTCATCCCAGAGGCATTACCAACCTCTCTCATTGGCCCAGTTCTGGCCAACAGCATGTCCATCTTTCAGCCATCAGCCATTGGCTCTGCCGGACATGATGGGAAGCTTCCAGCAGCTTCCTCACAGGAGCCATCTCTGTGGCCCTTCTGCTACCTAAAACCAGGCCATGCCGAACCAATACAATGCTTAAGCCCCTCTTAAACAGGCTTACAAAGGAAATGGTGCCAGGAGCTCAGTAAACTCTGATGGGTATGGGCCAAAGAATTGTTTTATATACAAACAAACACTAACTCTGGAAGGGAAAAAACATCAAGCTTCCTGAGGCAGCTCGAGGCGCCAGCTGAGGATTGTGGAATTATATCTTGTCTGGTGCCAAAAGTTTTAGGGATAAATATTACTAAAATTCAGTCAATAACCCTTGTAAAAGTGAGTGCTTCTGTCTGCTGGTACACTGGCCCAGCAGCAGCCAAGCATCCCCAGCCTTGCTGAGCTCTGGCAAGACAAATGTGGAAAGAATCCAGAGTCCAGTCTGTCTTAAATCCAGTGGATAAAAACCTGAGAAGTCCTTGAATGCTAATCCTTAATGATGTAATTTTTGCTTTCTGTTGTAAACCCCTGTGCGTTAATGCCAGGAAGGAATTTGTGTGTGTGGAACAACCCGTGCTGACGGGGTTTGGTGGTGCCATGGGGCATCATTGCTTCAGAGTCACCTGCCTGGGTTTCTCCTCTGAGGGAACTGCCCCAGCCAGCTGAGGCAGCTAGTGTCTAACAACAGGATTTCTTAAAAAATTGGCCCGGCTTTCCCTACCTAATCTGTTTAAAATGAGTAACAATTCTATGGTAGCAACAATGTCATAAATGCAACTTTCTGGCTGACCTTGGTTTTGTGCCTCTGGTAGGGTTTTTGCTTTGTACTTTGCAACGGGCTCATAAGAATCCCTAATGCTTTAATATATAAATATTCCTTAAAACAAAGGATCCTTTAATAATGAGGAAGAACTGTATTTATGGCTGCAAGTGGCATTAAGGAGCAGAGTGACAACTAAAATACTTGGCTTGCTTGCAAAATCTAAACAACATTAAGGACATTAGGAGTTCAGTTTAAAATGGAGAAAGATACCGTGATTTCTTATTTTGAAGTGCTGATGTTTCCCATATGTTCTTCAGTGAATATGAGCTTGAAATCAGCTTCACTTTGACACTGGAAGTTTGCCCGAGAATGGTTTAGCAGCAATCAGCAATATCCATGGCGTTTCACAGATCTTGATGAAGGACAGAAATTAAAAAAAAAAAAAAAAAAGAAAAACACCATTTCAAATGATCTGTCTTGGAGTTTAATAACAGCGTGTTGTGGGATAATGTCAAAGGAATGCAGAGGAAACCTGAGACCTGATTGCTGCAGTCAAGCTAAGTGCATTGCTGAAAACACATAGTTGATCTTCAGCTGTGCCAGTGCCCAGGGGAGCTGCTGCAGGCTCCTCCAGTTGACGGCTGGTGCAGCCCTTGGGGTAAGAAGGCCTGAAGGCTGCCTTCAACAAAAACCTGTCCTACTTGCTGCCTAAGCCTGGAAGTATCTTAATCCTACACAACTTTATGTTTTAATTATAAATTTTGCAGGGCCCCTGCAGGTCCCTTTCTGTGCATGCACACAGGGGCTGGCTTGAGGCTGAGTAACCTCAAACCTCACCGCAAATTTGTTCCTGATGAGGGTACAGCCTGGAAGTTCTTCCTCTGCATTAGCCCTGGGGGTTTCTTGGCTGAGCACTCCT
Organism: Pachycephala philippinensis; assembly: GCA_013397055.1. Taxonomy (NCBI): domain Eukaryota; kingdom Metazoa; phylum Chordata; class Aves; order Passeriformes; genus Pachycephala; species Pachycephala philippinensis. The sequence continues at coordinate 74,306 of VWZT01001851.1, read as the reverse complement.
AGCGTGCACCCCCAAACTCAGTGGGGCTTGTGGCACTGGGGAACGAGCACAGGGAGCTTTGCTGCGAGGGAGCCAGCAGCCTGGTGTATGGTGGCAGGTGTGTGTTCAGCCTCTGGGTTGTTGGGGATGATCACTCCAGGGCACCCCAGTCCCTCTGGGCGGGGATCTCTGGGTAGTGCAGCAGCCAGGGTCTAGACCTGTCCTCTGAGGGAGGATCTGGGGGATCCATATCTGCCAGCCCTGCTTGGGCAGCTGCCGGGGAAGCTGCAGGCAGCCTGGGGAAAACACCACAGCATTGCCCAATTAAGCTCCCAATCCTGCTCTGCTAATTTGTTGGGAAGGGAGTCCTGAGGCTGTGGAGGGAGGAACTCTTCTTGCTGAGGCTTACCAATTGAAATAGCACTGGAATCAAAGGGGCTGCCTTTCTCCCCAGCTGAGCTAAGGGAAAAGCAGTATCAGGTAGCAAGTACAGAGCCTTGTTCCTCCCAGAGTTGGATACCTGATCACTGCCAGCCATGCACCCTTACTGTGCAGGCCTCAGGTGGGAAGAGCTGCACTCCAGTTCCTCTTGCGTGCCACTAGAGAAGTAAACCAAGCAGCTCTTGGGTGTCACAATAAATATGCAGCTTTTGAACCTTTGTTTTCTTGAACATCAGATATTCTCCATGCTTCTTCTCCTTTCTATACAATCTTTTAATGATTCAAAAGAGCAACCCACAGTGAAGTTTAGGGGAGAGCACGGCCAGTGGTTACTGGCAGTTCCAAATGTGGTAAAGATGCTGGCTCTTACTGTGCTTTATAATGTTAATTTTTTCTAATGATCCTGAACAATACATTGGCTACTACATAAAACCTAGCAACCAGCAGCCTTTTAAGATGACAAATATTATGGGGAGTTTGTGGTCACTGAGGAATTCATGTGCTGTGTGTTTGTATTTGTGCCTCTCTTGGTCATTGATTTAAGTAATTTCAAGAACTTACTCTAATTCAGGGATAAGGCAACAATGTGAAACATGCCTGTCGAACCACACAGAGTTTCAGTGCTTCAGTGTATACCCAGAATGTGAGATAAGATTATTGCTGAGATAGAAAATTGTTGAAGATCCATCTGCAGAAATACACCCTATTAAGTCTCTTACCAAGGAACTGAAGAAGAGAATAAAAGCTTCCCTATAGGTGTCTTACAGACCATGTTCTCCTCATTCTCCTCCCTGCTTATTTGGAGCAGTGTTGGCAGGCAAAGATGAAAGTGGGAGAACCAAGCCCAGACCGGTCAGCTGCCATGTGCTAGAGCCTCTGACTCAGAGCCTTGGCAGCTATAGGAGTAATTAAATTCTCTCAGTGCTCTCTTATATTCATGTAAATCTTTTGTGTTGTATCTTTAAAACCAAGTACTATGGGAAATAAATACAGTCAAGCCCTGAAAAAACACAGCTGTAGTCTTAGCTCAGCTAATCAGCCTGATTTCGGCAGGGTTTTAGTTCAGTTTAGTTTAGGGATAAGCCCTCTCCCACCTCTTGATTATTTTAAACATTAAGCATTGATATATGTAACAGAAACATGTCAACATGATGGACATCTCTTTATTTGGTCCTTAAGGCCGTGTTCATTAATTGCAGCTGTACAAATGATCCTGTGCCACAAAGAGTCTATCCTGGGACATATCCTGGGTTTGCTCTGAGAGGTGGAAGCGTTCACACACACGCTCCCTCTCCCTGGCCGCGCGCGCTGCCACCTCCGCTGTGACAGCGCTCTTGACGCTGCCCTTACCCCAGAGGCATTTACTAACAAAATGTAGAGCATCCTCGGTGTTTTATTCATGTGTTTTGCATTCCTCCGTGTCCAGTTAGAGGTGTGAATCACCATCCTCCCCTCGAAGGCTCTTTCATCTGGGGTCAGCACTGGGTGGCTGTCGGCATACAGGCGAACTTGCCAAAGCCAACACACTGCCTGGGCGTGCGCAGGAATGAAGGACACTGTCAGCAGCTTTGCACCAGGCAGGCAGGGTCTGCCACCCCTGGGGCTCTGCAGGGGGAAGCTCCAGAGCCTGGAGGAAGGCTGGGAGCCGACAGGCTGAGGAGGTCTGGTGTTACAGCACACAGAAGTAACAACCACCATAAAAAAAGGAAAGCTGGGCCAACTCTTCAGGCTGCTAGCCATGCTGCCAGTAGTCCTGCGTGCTGCCATTTGGAGGTGCAAAATTTGATATTCCACTGGGTGCAAGCTCCCAGGCTGACAAAGCGAGCAGTGCCCCAAGGAGGCCCTACCTGCAGCTGCTGGGCAGATGGAGGGCTTTGTCCCCATAGCAGTGTTCGCCTGTCTGCTCTCCAGAAGAGGGGAAGGCACCCCAAAATTCTGCCTCTTCGGCACCTCACAGCTGTCCACACTCACTCCCACAACGTACCGCAGACCAACGTTGTCCTTGCCAAAGGCACAACCCAGGGAAATGCTGCCATGCAAAAGTGATCCCCAAAATCAATGAGATATGCCTTTGTTCAAACAGGTGAGATACTTCTAGGGTCTTGTTGAATCGCATCAGCAGTTCATCAGATCAGTCACATTTTATAGTTGGGTGGCAGACTTATTACAGACCTGTTTTTGTGGATATCACTGTAATATTGGTGACCTGAGTGGTGAGAGTTGCTCCGAAGTCTTGATTATTTCAAAACTAGGGGGAAATTTCTGTTCTTAGGTTTGTGTTAAAAGAAATACACAGAGTAGAGTAGAGTTATGTTGTACCTGAGAGTTTTTGTGCTACTAGAACTGCACAAACTGGGGTTTGTTTTCAGATTGTTCTCACATGGCCAAGTACTGAAGTTCCACGGAGTCATTCGCAACAAACCTCTCATGGATTAAATTCTTCAGATTACACTTTTCTTTTTTTCCCACAGATCCTTAGAATTTGCACAAGATACACACCGGAACAAGACACCATGACCTTTTCAGATGGCCTTACCCTAAACCGAACTCAGATGCACAACGCCGGATTTGGCCCGCTGACTGATCTCGTGTTCACATTTGCCAACCAGCTCCTGCCTTTGGAAATGGATGATACAGAAACAGGTCTCCTTAGTGCCATCTGCCTAATCTGTGGAGGTATCGTACAGCATGAACTCTGATGCATTTCAAAAGGACAGACCTGATAATGTCTTCATTTATGTTCTACTTGTTTTGCGTTCCTTTACTTACACATATAAAATATATGTATGTATATTTGTAACATCATGGTATGTATTATATAAACTACTTACTGCTAAAGGTTTGGTTTCCACTGCTGATAGTTACTGGTTTTATTACTGATAATTTGAAAAAAATTAATGGAATCATTCTGTCAAGAAACCAGTCCTATTGTTTGCCTGACAAAGGGCATTGAGATACCTCACGGAATGGTTGGAGTTGTAAGGGACCTCTGGAGATCACCTGGTCCTGCTGCATTTTTGCTAAGCAGTGTGTGGGTATCTGCATGAATGAGCTTTCTTACAGCAAGATGCCCAATTACACAGCTTTTACTCGTAAATATAATTGTGTGCATCTGCATTGGTTACAGTCACATGGAAGTCATTGTTGATAACTTCAGCAAAAAAATGTGTTACACTTCCAAACTGGGGCTGAAGGCAACTTGAAAGGGTGGTTGTCAAGTAAAATAAGGGGTTTAAAATACAAAAATTGAAGTCTCAGATAATTTCCAAAATCTGTAAATTTCTGTTAGTTTAGTTACTTGGTCTCTCTCTTCCTTGGCAAAATCTGTTTAGCAAAACACCTTGTTTAGCTGGGCCATTTTGTTGAATGGGTACTACTAGTGAATGTTTGAAAAACAAGAGTCAGTCTTTGTTGGCAGTGGCCGTTTAGTACAAAATCATTCCGATTTTATGTGTGTCTAACCCTAACCCGTTAAAAGCATTGATGGGCTCCCAGATGTCGTTGATATGTGACTGGTGTATCCTGGTGTAGAGGGGTGGCATTTGTTGTCACTCAAGCCAGCACTGCCATCTGCTGATTCCTGATGGTAACTCACTTCACTGTGGTAACAAAAAACAGCTATAATCTCTGTGTGCACCTGGGTAGCCTATCAGTGACACATATGAAAATTAATTCAAAAATACCATTTTCAGGGAGAGAGAGGTACAAGAGCAAACTGATAATTCTTGACCACTCAAACCTTTCCGGTCACCAAGGAAAAAAATTAATCCAAGTTTCAGAAAGCTGTGATTTATCCTCTTCCTATGGAAAGCTCACTATAGAGTGTGGGTTGTTTGGCAGAGAACAAAATTAATGGAGTTCTAATCAAGAACATGGAGGAGCTTCTGTGATTTGGAGCTTATTTAAAAAAATAAATATTTAAAATCATATGGGCGATATGATACTTTTCTACAGATCGCCAGGACCTTGAAGAACCAATGAAAGTGGATAAGCTTCAGGAACCCTTGCTTGAAGCACTGAAAATTTATATCCGGAAGAGACGACCCAACAAGCCTCATATGTTCCCAAAGATCTTAATGAAAATCACGGATCTTCGTAGCATCAGTGCAAAAGGTACAGTGTCTCCCAACAACTCAGCAGGAGTGGCAGTGCTGCATTTCAGAGGAACTGGCCTCAACACCTGGGTTGTTATTTTTTTAACACATCTAAGAAATGTCCTTGTGACCTTTCTCTTCCCAGCTGCTTTACATAATTCCTGCCTTGAAATTGGTTTTGCTTTAAACATACACAGTGGTCCATTCCCCATGCAACTGACAGTGAAAAAGATGTTGTAGGTCCAAGCGGCTTAGAAAATCATTAGTATGAAATCTTTGTTAGGCATTTTAGGACAAGATAAAACCTTTGTTAATGTTTACAAGAGGGTTTGGATCAACATGTGCTTTGTATCACCAGTGGCTTTAAAAAAAACAGTCTGGTTACAGACTGCAGAAACCACTTGTGCAACCAAAATTCCCCTGAACTGTGGTCTGAGGTACTGGAGATTTAGAACTGATTTGATCCAGCATTTTTGAAATTCAGCCCCTCTATTCCAAACTCACCATGCCTAAACATGGATCAGTTTTAACATTTTGTGTAGTCTTGTAAGTGCTGTATTGATCCTGTGCGATGCACACTGTCTAAGCACTGTCACACACATTCTTTAAAGCACAGGCGTAGCTGAATGCTTTCATTTGATCAGAACAGGTTCCCCAATGTACCAGTCTGAAAACAGAGGCTAAAGTGCAACAATTCTTATTCTTAAGGTGGTTGATGCAGTTCCACCTTCTTACTCTGCTTACTCAGCAACAGATTTGCTACCCCTGATAGATAAGCAAGCACACGAGCTTGTACGTGCAGGTACCNTTTTGCGGATTTCATTTGACATGGTTTGGGGGAAGACTCGGGAAGAAAACCCAGTAGTTAATTCACGCAACTAAGTACACTTGTTTTAAATTTAAACCTTAAGTGCTCCACTTTAAACAATCCAAGTTAAAAGATTAAGTTGTAGCTATCTTTATAAAAAGAAGTGAGCAATTTGATTGGATTGATTAGAACCAAAAGAAGTAACTTGGAAGGGAAACACCAGAGCTGGAAGCAAAAATATCCTAAAAAGGAACCACTTACCAGGTTATCTAAAGCTTGCAGTTTACCCTCAAGTAAAGCAAGCTCCATCCAACTGAATCTACCAAATAAACTTAGAGCAGTATTGAGCTATAAAAGCATTTAGGGGAGCCCTTTCGTTCCGCTGTTCGTGTTTGTGGGAAATTCATTTCCACGTCCCTGATTCTTTACCAGAGCCTTTCCGCTCCTCAAACACAACTTCTGTCTCTTTAAATTCCATTCACAAGAAAGGCTTCTTTTCATTCTGACAAAAGTATTTAACTTTAATTATATCGTTAATGTTTCATAGTAGAACTAAATCATACCAAAGGATGGTGATGTCCTGGAGGGGTGGGGATGTCTTAAGTTTCATTTGAAAAGATGTACGTTAGACGATAATGACTTTGGATGGTACCTGATTCCTGAAAGCAATCACCAAAGAAAGTGCGACTCTGAAACACGGAGAGTGTTTCCTTTGGCATTAGAGGTATTGTAACTAAAACATGAAGTGTTTGTGGGACTGAAGCAAGGCAGTTCTGAGTTCTTCTCATCTTCTGAGTTCTCTTATCCCCTGATTAAACTGGAAGTTTGCAAAACCTGAAGAATTTCTCTGGCTCTGCACTGAATGACCACACAAACACTTCACTGCACCAGACATAACAGCAGAAAGCAGATGTTTAACATGGCTGAATTCAGTTCATCAGCACAGCTCTGACTGCAGTTGGTTTTCAAAGAAGCTCTCAGCATCGTTCTGCATTAGTATCTTTCCCGTTACAGTTATTTAAGAGACTTTTAAATCAGCATTCACTTGGAAAGTCAATCATTGCCTTTGTAGATGATTTTTTTGATGCTCCTCATGTAAGGCGTAAACATTTAAATGCTCGTTTCCAATCTGGAGTGACCAGTGCTCTCTCCAGCATCTCCACTGCAGCAGCGTGGATAAGCAGAGTATTTCCAAAGGATCACTCTTCTGGAATGGTTTGTCAATAGCCAAACTATTTTCTCTGTAATTTTTTTTGGTTCTTCTTGTTGTTTAAAAAACACAGGTTCCTATTCCATTGGACTCCAATTTTAAGATGATCAGGAATCCTGAGCAGCACAAATGCTGAGGTTCATGGCTATAAATGCACAGTTCCCTCAGCACTGCCTGCCCAGTGTCCAGCAGGGTGTTGGCTGCTGTGTCCGTGCTGTGCTCATGCTGTGTCCCTGCCTGCTGACCACACACCGACACTTTGTGTTGGGCTTTTCTTTCCTCCCTAAACACCCAGTCTGAGTGGTCACGATTGACACAGTAATTTTGTTTAATCCTGCATGCACTAACCTGCAGAGCCCCCTCTGCATACAAATGCCTGTTACACATGGCAAGCCCAACACGAACAGCCTCAGCCAAGGCAGAGCTGAGCAGGGCTCCTGCACACTTTGGTGGTTCATTAGCACAAGACAAGATGCCTGAAGAACACAGAAGGCAGCTTCACCCCCAGAAAAGTACTCTTTTGCCTGAATGTGTTCTTTTATAAAGTAATTGTTTGTTAAATTCTGCATCTTCTTTCACAGTTTTCTCTGTGGGAAAGAAACTTTTTCGACGTAGATCACTGCAGTTCTCTAGCAGGATTCACCTCTAAGGTTTACCATAGTCAGAATTTTTGTCATTCTTTGCAGATCCAGTACAGAATAGACTAAATGTTATTCCAGTTTATAAAGACATCTGTATGATCACAGCCTAACCTAATTTTTCAGTATTATTTAATATCATTTTGGTTCCTTCTTTGAAAATAGCTCATCCAATTTACCTGTATTTGAAATATCAGTTGCTATGTCATAGGTTTGAATTAATTTGTTAAGGAGCACTCTCCTAACTCCTTTCTCTTGAACTGCATGAAGCAGTTCACTCACACACGTTTGTATGCAAGAAGTATAGAAGGAGACACCAAATCCATGAGCAAAGTACACCCTGAAATTACTACTGTAATGCTAACAGAAAGGAAATTGTGTGAATCATGCTCATGGAAAGGATTTTGTGTTTTGTTTTTAAAGGTGCAGAACGTGTCATTACACTGAAAATGGAAATTCCTGGATCCATGCCACCTCTTATTCAGGAAATGTTGGAGAACTCTGAAGGACATGAACCACTGACACCAACCTCAAATGGAAATACTGCAGAACACAGTCCCAGTATCTCACCTAGTTCAGTGGATAACAGCAGTGTCAGTCAATCCCCTATGGTGGAATAAGACATTTTCCAGCTACTTCAGACATTCCTAATACCTTATGTACAGGGATGAAAAGCAAGAAAAACATTTTTACTGCTGCTTAGTTTCTGGACTTAATATATATCTATATATGTATATATATATAGATAAACTCAACAAGGACCAAGAAATTTTCATATGTATCGATATATACTCCTTGCTGTTTAAACTCTTAAAACTAGAAAATGCAAACTTTTGAAACTTTAAATCAGCCATTTCATGCAAAAAAAAAAAAATAGTTAAGCTTCTGTTTTCTTCTCTGAACACTCAATATTGCATGGTGACAAGACAGATCTCAGTCTTCAAATTCTGGTTGCATTTCTGATGACTTTGTACATACAAATGTATGGCTGTACTCTCCATACTGGATGTTTGGTGCTTTCCTTTTGTCTCTCATACCTAAAACGATCAAGACACCAACCACAGGACATGGACTACTGTACACATCCAGAGAAGGAAGTTGAAAGGACCGTCTGATTGAGTTGAAATATGAAAACTTGTCCTTGCTGCCCTCAGTTTGCATCTCCTTCCTTGTAAAAAGTATACAAAACGTCACTGCCCCAGCAGAAGAGGTATCGGTATCAGCATTAACTGCCAGATCAGTTATTCAGATGTCATTTGTTCCACTGTTAATGTCACTTTAAATTTTAAAGAAGTGGTTTCTTAGCTGGCTGGTGACCTAGCTCCACAATTACCTGCTCCATTTCGACAGCAATGCTATAGCCTCCAAGGCAGAAACACTTTTCAGTGTTACCATGTTTTTGTTTACTTGTTCACAAGCCATTAGGGAAACTTCATGGGATGATAACCAGCAGACTCACTTAGAGCTATTGAATCACTGAGTCCAGGGTATTTCCTTAAGAATCAACTGCCAGGAATCAGCTGGGTTTTCCAGCCTTCCAGGTGCTAGGGAAGTACAGCTAGGACTTCCAGAAACACAAGGAGAGAATCTGCCTTCTTGGCCTTGTTAAATCACCATGAAGCAGAGTGAAAACTGTGGTAGAATGGTTAACAGATTTAAAGTGTCAGTTTCTTAGGTTTCATTTAAAGCACTAGTGGAATTTTTTTTTTTTTTATATATTCTAGCAAGTCTGTGATGTACTTTCACTGGCTCTGTTTGTACATTGAGATTGTTTAACAATGCTTTCTATGTTCATATACTGTTTACCTTTTTCCATGGAGTCTCCTGGCAAAGAATAAAATATATTTATTTTAAAAATTGTGTAGAAGTAGTCCCTCTAGCCCAAATTTTCCACACACACACAGACACACACAGAGTAGTTTTCCATTTTTTAATGTTTAAACTTCATTTCAAAAAGCAGGTTTGCTGTTTGCAACCATGACAATTAAAATGTGCTTTAGCACAGCTGTCTAGAACATCTCTACAAGCCAGTCAGACAAATACATGACATTTCAATGAGTAAAAAAGAGCATAAAACTGTAGGTGTAAGAACAAAATGTTAAAATGCCTACACACAATAATAAAAACCATCAATTACATTATCACATAAAATAAGTCAAATGTACAAAAGTTTGCGACAGAGGGGACAAAAGGACAACACAAGATACTTGTTGGAAAACATTTTTGTGCTCTTTGGGCACTTAATTAAACATATCAAAATCATCATCTTCATCAGACTCTGCAAAATATTTCACTTCTTTTCTAGCCCGGCCTGTCCGTGGCTTTGGGGCAGTTTCAGAGGCAAAGCCTGACTGGAAGATTTCCACATCAGAATCCTGGTCAAAAGCGGCCTTCTTGGATTTCTTTAGAAAAGAAAAGACAAATCAGTTGTGATGCTTTGTACATTTTCCATTTTAATATTCAGGATTGAAAAAAACCTCACCTCTCTAGCATCTGATTTCTAATGACAACTCAGCCCCCATTACCAATTAGCAACTTATAATAAGAACTTGTAAAGTAATCCAGGATGTTCTTTTTTACAAGGAGAAGAGAGCATAGATGGAACTGACCTTGCTTGGTGTGGATTTGGGTGTTTTCTTCCCAGGGTTGTATTCACCTTCATTTTCTGAACCAGATGCTTTCCTTTTCTTTGCCCCTCTGCCTTTTCCTAGGTGAGAGATTACAAGTTAACTTTGTTTTGTTTTTTTTTTTTAAATAAACTCCAGACTTCATCAAACTGAAAAACCTCCTAGTGAAATTACTTTAGTATGTCTACATGTTAAGTTCAAATCCAGTTTACTACTCAAGCTTCTTCACAACAGCAGTATAATACAGTATTTTTTTATTTTCTCAGTTTTAAATCTTTTCTACTTCTTCCACAGTCACCATTCACCCTGACAGATCAAGCTGTCAGTTCCAGACAGGGACAAACTTCATGAGATCAGATAACTTCTACACTGCTGAAGAACTACAAGTCCTTGGTCACCTTCTGCACTGATTACACAGCATTAATTCACTTTTACTATTTAGTAAATTTACTGTTAACCTCAACCATCAATACTGGCGCATCCTTTACAGACTCCTCCAATTACACTGCTTGCTCTGTGTGCTGTGTTGGGAGGACTCAGAGAACTGGGATACCAAAAACTGGGTTTAAAAACCCAGAAATTTCTACTTACTACAATTACTACCAGAATTTTACTGGCTTGGAAAGAGTTGAGATCAAAGAAAATAAGTAGTATCCAGTGGAATGGAGGAGGGTGTGTGGGGGTGCGGCTATTAAGTGCATTCCCAACAGTGAAGGTCAAATAAAAAGTTCACACATTGTTTGCCAAGAAGTCACTGTAAATACACTGTATTTGTCACAGGAAAGGCTCATGGTTGAGTAACCTTTCAGTGCTCAATGTACTGAAAACTCAGTGTAGTTCTTACAATAATTGTGAGCCCTGTGCTCCAGAGAGCCCAGGTGTGACTCCTACCTTTGGGTGCTGCCGTCTTCTTTGGAATGCCGAATTCTGAATCTGAGTCAGAGTTTACAGTTTCCACCTTCTTGGCCTTGGGGGCTCTTTTAGGCTTAGGGGGCGCATCTAGTTTTGCTGTTGGAAGTTAAAAGAGATACTAAACACTAAATTCACATACTGGTTGGACATATTAAATTGTATTAGATACTCCCTTTACAGCATAAATGGCAGACATTAAAAAACAAGATGAGTGATTTCTGCACTTGGGGAAAACATACTTCAGCTTTTCTGCTAGAACTGTATGGAATAAACAGGAGGTTTCCTGAGTCCTGCTCTGAGATGGATCCCTGCACCCAGTCAATTCCAGTGTCCTTGACTGAATACTGTTTCATCTTTTTGAGTACAAAACAGGTTACTAGTAGCTAGAGCAGCAACAGAAGTTGTCCAGGTGGGATACTTTGAACGTGTCTGGATACATTACAGTGTTTACAAATCCAGCTGCTTGTGACATTTTTGCCTTCAGGGTGGTATGACTGCGGGACAGCCTTCCCCAGGATTCCTGCAGGAGTTTGGGAGGCAGTGCCTCTGTCTCTGAGACATTGCTTTCTGTCAATCTCAGTGAAAAGGAACTTCAGAAAAAGCAGAAAGGAGAGAAAGGGAACATTCTGCATTTCCAAGAGAATTTCAATACACAACTAATCTCGCTGTCTTTAAAAGATTGTCATTGGAATGTTCACACAGTGGGTGTCAGGGGACAGAATTGTGGAACCATTTTGGTCAGAAAACACCCTTAAGATCATCAGATTGATGCCTAAAGAGGCCAACCTAGAAACAGAGACTAGACCGGAGTAAGGGAATAAAGGTGGATATTTATTAGAAAGGCCTTCAGGGGTACACCCTGGGCAGGCCAAAGGCTACACCCAAGATGGATGAGTCACGAGTTCTTCACACTTTTATAGGTTTGGTCCATTTGCATATCAGCGTAATTTCACCAATTAAACTTTAGCTAATGATGTAATTTCCCCTCAGCTTGCCCTCCTTCTCAAGATGCTGGTTTACACATTTTGGGCCTAGGATGCTCTGAGTGTCCTTGGAGACTGAGCCTGGAGAGGTTTTGTTATGTCTATCTTAGCATGAGAGAACAGCAGCTCACAGGCTACAGGACACTGCAGAGTTACACACTAGGAATACAGAATTTGAAAAATATAAAAGTTAAAACCTAAGGCATTAAGATCACGTGTTCTATAGGCTTATAGATGAGTGAGTCTTGCAGGAACCTCAGATACACACCTGACCTACCCTCTATCAGCCACAAATGCCTCAAACAGACACATCCAGATATCAGGAATGTGGGCGTTTGTGAGAACTCAAATTTCATTTATGGGATCACTAGGGCAATGTGTTTGGAGAACAAGAGAGTGTCTCCAGAAGCGTTTTGGCTATGATGCCTTGAGCTGCTGCCACTGGAGAGTCACTGCAGAAAGAGAGGTATGACACACTGCCACAGACACTGGATTTGTTCTCCACTTGAAACAGAGCCTGTGCAGAACACCAAGTCCAAGGGACAGCAAACCTCTTGGTTGTTATCTGGTGGCTAAAGGAATAGTGTCCAGAACACTCACTTCCCTCTGCACTAAATACAGGGGGATTCTCATCCACTACCATAAATTACACCCCTAATGGCTGCACAAGTGTGAACGGTTGCTTGACAGCAAATCAGCTCAGCCAAGCTCTCCACTAGGTACCATGACAGGAAACAGAGTCTGCAGCACAATCAGTGTACACAGGCTCTCAAGAAGCCCAAGTTTCCAGTAGGAAGTCCAGGTATGGTAGCAGCCCTGCAGGTGATGCAAGGAGTACATCTCACTGCTGGAATCTCAGCAGCTGGGCAGTTCAAGGTGAGCAGCTGCTTGTCATCAAGAGTAAGGCTGCTTTTCAGATTTCCCGTAGGCTTTACTATAAAGCCCTAGAACCACAGACAGCTCAGAGAGTCATGGAAAAGTTCAGCTGTCTCTTGATCCTCTGTAGTGAACACCAGAGGTCAAGAGATTTCATCCCAAATTGATCGGAGTCTGAAGTCACGGAAAATCAAAGAGCTCCAGAGCAATCATTTCATCCCCACACAGAAAGCACTCCCTGTGTGAGGGTGAGTGGATGGAATATTACATTATCAGAAGCTGGGTTCTGAGGAGGCTGCTGCCAAGTCCATGAACATGGACTTAGAATCAAAGAGACTACAAAAAGGGTACCAGATGACCAATGAACTAAACCTGCAGGGTTATCACTGGACTGTCCGACTGTGATCAAGAAACTGTGGTCATGTCTGATCTGGGCAGAAAAGAAGAGATGAAAACTGGTGAAAGCAACCTGTCATGTTGCCATGCACTGAGAGGGAGACTGTCCCTAAGGCTACTCTTAAGCCTTAACTCTTGCTTGAAAGAGAGCCTGTTTATACTTATTTTGTGTGTGTACAGGTTAATCAGAAACTCAGAAACAGATCACAGCTCTATTTTAAGGTTTCAGTTTAGGCTAATGACAACTCACCATATCGAGACCCTCAAAAAACAGAGAGGGAGAAAGATTGAATGTTAAATTGCATTCATGCCTGGCTACTGCATACAGAGTTCTGTCTTGCATTTGCTGCAGTACAGAAGTTTATTATAAAAGACTACTCTATTAGAGATCAGCTATTCCTGTAAACAATCTTTATTTACTATACTACAGAACTCTACCAACAACTGGAAGTGTTTGAGAAGTATTCAGGCGTTCACTGATTTGAACTGTTAACAAATTAGATTAGACACAGTGCATCAAGACATAGATTAGAAACAGGGAGGCAGTAGGGGAAAGGGTAAAAAGATGCTGCGGTTCACTGGTGCCTAATATAGAACACAGGATGTTTTTTTTTCACATTTTAGGAGAGTAAGTTAACTATTGTAACTAGCTGCTTTCTTGTCAATTTCCTTGAGGTACCTTTTTTTACAGAAGAACTAATATATTAAGTCCAAGTTGCTCAGCTGCAAGTTGGTCAAAAGAAGTTTTAAAAAACAAAGGCCTCAGTATCACAGGAAAAAAAAAAATGCTGCAAGATGCCAGTTCTAAAAGCTGACTAATAACTGACAGAATTTATACCTCTGAAGTCTGAGGAGAGTCTCATCCTCTGTTTCAAGAGAAAAAAGTGATAGCCTTCTGTGCTGTTTTTGGCTGGGACAGAGTTCATTTTCTTCATAGCAGGTAGTGTGGGACTGTGTTTTGTATTTGGGCTGGAGACAGTGTTGACAATACAGGGATAATTTGTTGCTGCTGACACAGTTTCTGCTTCTCACACCAGCAAGGGGACTGGGGGTGCAAAAGGAGTTGTGAGGGGACACAACTGGGACAGCTGCCTCCCAAGGGATATTCCACACCTCCTGGTATCATGCTCCACTTTACGCCACTCTCTGAATCTAAAAACCTCCTGTTAGTTATGCTAAATGAAGGCTGAACACCACCTCCGTAAGTGGAAAGTGTTACATTTTGACACTACAAAGTAGCCAGTAGAAAGAAACAAATTAATATTATTAAGGAGCTGGAGAAAGTCCACACCCTATTACTGGATTTAACAGAGTTCAAAGTGAATGAAAGCAGCTCCCACTTTGAAGCCTGAAGAGACAATGCAAAGGTGAAGAAGATGACTTTTAAATAAAAGGATTGGCTTACAGGCCAATTCTATACGTACCCTTTTTAGCAGCTACTGTTTTACTTGGAATTTTCTCTGTTTGTTTTGGGGCAAAAGATGATGAGAAAACAGGAGCAGAATCCTCATCATCACTGTCCAATTTTGTTGTATCTACAATCACAGAGCAAGTTTAGAAAAAGATTCATTCATGGCATATAGTAATTACATCAATATGAATTACAGGAAAAATTAATCTCAAGTAAGAGTTTGTGATGCTACAGCTATCGATGTACTGCTACTTCCTTACCTATGATACAAGCTTTGATCCTCTAAAGATCAGAACTTCCTGCACTTTTCCCCTTTACAAATGTGGACATTCTTCTCCTGTAACTACTGTGTGAAATGCGTGTGCCAGTCCCCAAAATATCCCATTAATAGCTGCTATAAAAATTAAAGGGAACTGTGAAAACAAGCTCACCATCATCTGTCTTCTGAGAGTAAGATGGAAAAGAGAAGATGTTCCCAAAATCTTGATTTTTCTTGGTTTGAGATGTTTTTCTACTTACAAGCAAAAAAAGAAGGGAATTATATGAGTTACATTAAGCACATACTGAAGTACGTGGGCATCATAATATCCATGTAAGATTTAAATCCTGTTTTAACATTTCCAGCATTTTTGTGTCTGCTTGCAGCAGTCAAACCCCTAAAACTGACATCTAGTCAAGAACTTCAGGTATTAAAAATTAACAGAATTACATTTTTTTCAATAGTTGTCTATACCAGACTGGCACAAGACAGAAAACAGAGAATCTTTAACAAAGTAGTTTAACAGATGATATTACAGACAGTGTATATTAGCTATTTTTATATATTATTATATTATTTTTTAAATCATGAGTCACCCCTGCATAGGTCATTTGCAAGGCTGAGATAACACATGCTTTAAGTCCTCCACATTTTGTTTTTCATGGTACATGTAGAGTAACAACAGGCTGATGTTTCTCAGTTTTGTTCACACTTCTGCATTGAAAAAAATATTTATAAAGACATCCTGCTGAGTTACAGTACTTACTCTGGAGATGGCTTTGATTTGGCTGGGGAGAAGTCATACTCATCTTTTTCTAAACTGTCTGAGGGAACAAACTCATCCTCTCTGTCATTTGTAACTGGAGAGGCTTTTACTTTGAGCTCATCCAAATCATTGTTATTGTTGGCATCATCATCATCATCGGCATCATCTTCTTCTTCTGAGAAGTCAAAAGTGTACTTGGGCCTCTCAGCTGAGAAAATCAAACATGTACACATTTCAGCATAACAAATACAAATCAAAGTGGAAGTCACTGAACAATCCCTGCCTCAGAGTACACAAGACAAAAGAGTGGTGGATAATACATTTGTTTCAGCCTGGAAGAATAAAGGGCTGAAAAGAATAAAGAATAATTCAGATGTTAGCAAACATCCAACAGCTCTTGTGGCTTGCTCAGACACCTTCAGCTAAGGGCGTTATGGAGACATTGTGCACCAGTATTTTCAAGGAATGACAATCCTTCACTTAAAATTGAAGTTTTCTTGAATCCACCATTTGAACATTCTTCCTAATTTTCCAGAAGCTCTGTGGGGGTTTTTTAACCATCAAATACTTATACATTCTCCAAACTTTCAGTCTTGGTTTTCATGGAGTGTTCAGAATTTTTTTGGTAACTTTTTACTTGCCTTTCAGGCCTTATTTGGCAGTATAATTACATTAATTTTTTTGTTTGTAATAATATTATCTTGTCTGTTTCTTGTATAATTCACTAGTTTTGTGAGAAATTTCTATTCTAGTGTTTAGAATAGGGGAAAAGATTTCTGATCTAAGTTACAAAATCTTTCATATCAACCCTTAAATTCCTGACCTTGACATTAAGTGTATTCTTCATACGGTGAAGAAAATGTAATGCAAGCTATCTGCAGGAAATAAAGTCCTAAAGGAAGGCTATGGTCAAAGGAAAATGTAGGTTTGTAGTTGAAACTTTCAGTCACAACACACAATTCTCAAAATCTTGGGTACCTGCAGCTCTCCTAAGCAGAGAGTCTCTTGGAATAATCACAGGCTCATTTTCTTCTAAATCACTTTCAGACTTGGATTCATCATCTGACCATGGGTTTCGTTTCTTCACTTTTTTTGCACTGGATTTTGTAGATGATGGTGTCCTTCTTACCCTGGCACCTGACAAAAGTAAAAGCATTTACTACAGTCAGGTTAAAAAAATACTTTCATCTTTTCTAACTGTTTACAAATTTAGCATAAATTTTAATCTTAAAAAGTTCTCCTTTAAACGTTGTAAATCTTCTCCTCCTCCTCCCTGAAGAAAGATTTAACATGAAATTATTTCACGCAGAACCTGACCGGCTGCTGCCAGAGAAATTTGTTTTATGACTGAAAAACATAAAGCCTCTAATTAGAAGTTTTATCTCCTCTGCCATCAAACTTGCATTTCTTTAAAGTTTGCCAGAGTTTTCCAGAAAAAGAACATGCAGTTTTCCATTATTCAGGGAACGTGACCAGAAAGCAGTTGTTGGGAAAACACAACAAACGTGGGAAGCAGAGGATATCCTATTGAGGGGGGGTAGAAATGTGGTCAGTCCATTGCAGGGCAAGCTCGGGTCAAGCTGGGCTAATTTGCTCTGGCTCAACACTGGCTGTGGGAGATCTGAGCTGCACGTAGACAAGCCAGTCCTAACTGTACTCAGAGAATCTATTCAGGTTGGATAATCCCCTGAATAATTAAAACCAGATCTTATCTCAGAATAATTATTTGTGCAATCACGTTTTATACCTTTCTTTAAAAAAAAATAAACTCCCTCACACTTAAACCTTCTCTTCTGTTCCAGCTTTCTTTTTTGTTGCTGCCTCCCTGTTACTATGTATTTCTCAAGCAGCAATAATAAATTCCCACTCGCAGAGGAAATGGGAAAGTGAATGTTGGTCGTCTGCCAAGCCGTAGCACCCATAACTTTCGGAAAGTCAGAATGACTGAATATGTCAATAGAAAAATACATTTATTTAATCAAGTTCTACAATCTATACCATTACTCAGACTGAGGGGCTGAAGGTGAGTGCCCTGTCCTTCAATGTCAAAGAGCACATGAACTAGACATTTCAGTTTGCATAGAATTAGCCTCATTATGTAAAAATAATCTATTTTTCTATACACTAATTCGAAGATTTAGACCCACAAAAAAATTTTAAGGTAGAAAATGTAAGATCCACCACCCCCAGGAAAGTAGCTTGCACAAAGAAATTTCAGCAGAGTACTTTCAAATATTTCATTTTAGGAAAGAAAATCAGATGAAATGGTGATTATTGTGCTGTATTTCCCTTCTCACTCTGTGTTAAAAATGCATTTCATGCCCAGTAGGTGTACACAACTAAGGTTAACTGTGGCTGTACAAGGGTCTTACCAGGCTCCTTCTTCTCCCTCTTAGGTTTAGGGGTTTTAGCTGCTGCAGCTGATGCATTCAGTGAGTCATCCCCACCACCCTCAGCTGGCACACCACCAAACTCTTCATCAAATTCCATTTTTATTGCTAGAGAATCAGTTTCACCCTAAAATTACAAAATAAAATAAATTACATCTTTACATTTCACAATTGAACTGGAATAGTTTTGTAGATGATAATAAATGAATGTAGACTGGTCTATTGACATTTGTTGAAAAGTCTTGGGAAGAAGTTATCTCCATAAAAACACCTGAACAATAAGCAGCCACAAGAGGCTTGCAAATGTGAAAGAAATCCAGTACAAATTTCTTATGCATCAGGTCAGAAAAACAGTACAAATACAGCAGCAGTGACAATCTGGTGATTTGGATTTATGCTACCAGAGTAGAAAAATACAACAGTTAAATAATTTAACTGTAGCAGTCACTTTGGTTTACCTTTTTCTTTTTCAGCAATTTCCTGCTGGCATCAGCTTTCATGGCAGATGTAATCTGTGGAACTATTCTTCTGCCAAACGGTGATGGCATGGTCTCTTCCAGCTGGAGTTTCTTCATCTTGGGTTTACCAACTTTGCCCTTTATTGGTTTGCCAACCATGCCAGCCAGAACATCTTCTCTTTCCTGTGCTTCTACTTTCTAACAAACAAGGGAGGCAGGAGGGGAGAAACTCATTATTTTTTAATGAGGACAAAGTGGAACGTGATGATTATTTAAGATTCAACTCCTTTTAACATGGAGCATAAGTCTCCCCTTAATTCTCACTTGAATTGGAACACACTTTTCAGTTCTGGAACACTGACCACTTAATCTTGGTTAATTCATTACCCTGTAGGGTTAAAAACTACACTTTTATTCAAGGATAAATAAATATAAACTTTTGGACACTGTTAGACTGAAAAATCTTTCTTCTATCGAGTTGCTATTTCTCAAGTACATGTCTGGCACTGCTGTAAATTTCCATTATTTCAGCATTTAGCTTAAACATTTAGTTTAGTTTTGAAGTGTGTCACTTCAAAAGATTGCACAAGCCCTTTTCAGACAACATGGAAAACTGAGGTCCAGCAGTTATTCACCAACGGGACTTTATTCCAGAATTACTGATGAGGCAAACTAAGGGCTCCTCATATAGTTTTTATTATCTACACACTTCATTCCTGGATGTACAGCTCTGAATTTGGTAATACTTTGTGCCTCACAAAAAATTCCATCATGTAGAACGACTGTAATTATTACCATTACCAGTTACTACTCCCAGGTTTTTGTCATTTGAAAACTAACTTCCTCCTGGTTATTCTTCTTTTAACATCACTGACTTGGAAAAAACATTAAACTGGATCGATGCAAGAGACAATCCCTGAGAAACACTACCAGGAACACAGATATCCAATATTGATTTCCCAGTTATCATTATATTGTGAAATGTATCTGCTTTTTATTCAAAATGTAGTATTTTTTAACCTGTTCATAATTTTAATAGTTTTTATTAGTTAGTGCTTTTAATTAAATTAATGTGAATTTCATGTTTTAGAAATACATGTAAAATAAAACATACTTCAAGCTCTTCAACAAAGGCCGCTAGATCTTCTTTCCAGAGATCTGAAGGAGATTTCCTTTTAAGGTCATTTAGTTCTCTCTCCTAAAACATGGAAGTAGCATAGAGAATGTAAGTTACAACTAAAGCAAATGCCACTGAGGACTGAACATTCCCAACAGGCACATCAGCAATGACTGTGTCATTTCAGAACAAGCCTTCCATGGGGTACCAACCTTGGAATCTCTCTGCTTAATCAGCTCTTCCACTTTCTCTTTTGTCAGTGACCACAGGGACATGTTCAAGATGTAGTTGAAGTCAGGGCCAGAGGTTGCACCAGAAGCAGAGGAAGCATCATCGTTTGCATTCTGAGAGTCCTCCTCTTCTGCTGCCTGGGGTGAAACATTCACCATTACAAGTATTAGTGATCTTAACTCTGGGCATGAACTGTAACTCTGCTCCAAAGCACCATCACAGAGCACTAAGCTGTGCCCTCACAGATTCAATAACCTGAACATTTCCTGGACCTTTCCAAAAGGCCGTGCTCCTGTGACCTTCTAGAGCTGGATTATTTAATCATTTGATTTAAGAAAACAAATGGAACCTGTGCTAGAACCTTGTATGCTGCTGGCTGCAGATATTGGTGCTGTCCCACCTGTCTCACAGGGCTGAGACCTTTGCCCTTTGGATAGTCATGGATTTCTGTTCCTTTAGAAAAGGAGCACAGTCCTTTGGATAAGTGCTGGTATCAAAGCCCCAAAGGTACAAACTGAGGTTTGAAAGTAGATCAAAGTTTCTCTAACTAGGAGTCTTTTTATAAAATAGGAATCATTCCATAGACTTAAAACACAGTAATAGAAATACAAAATAAATGTGAAATGAAAACAAATAGCTAGAGCAGTGGCAAAGACACAGCAAAGGGATGGCTGACAGAAATTCAAAGCTGCTTTTCAAAGTAGTTCCATCTTCTCAGAGTAATGGGGATGTAATTCTGAAATTAAACTTGTCACATCTCTCTTCTGGAACAATAAAAACGGCTTGGTTTTAAAAAAAGCAGAAATAAATATAGGTCAAGGTATCAGTCAAATTTACTAAAACTAATTTAAAAGTTATAGCTTTATAATATCTATGTTTCTTTACAGAAAAACATTTAATAAGTTATATAGAAATAAGTACATTTAGTAATTAGTTATATGTGTGGGATAACTGATGCAGCACTTTCTGTATCAGCCAGTCAGAAATCAAGTTGCCACTTTTGATTTGGGGACATTAAGAAATTCAGTCCTCTGCAATCTCATTTTTCAGACTTGTATTACCTAGTGTTCTTCTAAGAATTAGCCATACACAATACCAATATTACGTGACTATATTTTTGTGCAAGTTTAATGTTTGGGGTTTTTTATAATGAAAGCCAATAAGGAGTAATGAATAATGTTTTAAAGTGCTATGTGTGTTATAAATTAAGTTAGACTACCAGAAAACAAGCAATATAATTTATAAGAGTAACAACATCAACTATATCTAGATTATTACCTTTTCCTGTGCTTCTTTCCAGGCTTTTACTGGATCAGATTCATAGCCTCTCTGAACCAACATCTGAATCAAATCTCTTTTTGCTCTGTTCTCTATAAGACACACACAAAACACAGAGGACAGGAGGAAAAAAAAAGAAGGAAAATCAGTGTAGTGGAAACAAATGCATTGCGTGCAAGTATTTTCTACTATACTTAAATAATTTCCAGATCTTCGCCCACTGCTAACAATTCTATTTACTCACCAATGGTAATTTTTCCTTGTATCTTCTCCAGGATGAAACGAGCTTGGTTGTTCAGCTTGGTGGACTCTGCACCCAGCATTCCCACGAGCCACTCCTTGCGCAAGCTGTAATAATGTAATCGCAGATCAAAGAACTCCTTCAAGATGTCCTGCACGGTTTCGTACTTCTTCAAACACCCCATGTGATCAAACAGCACCTAGAAGATACATTATATACTTGAGAAAGGCTGCATAACTCAAACTTTGTTAGCCTTTTGTAAGTGTTCAGTTCTATTCGTACATGAAGTGGTATTTCGAGGAGTGTGAACTCAAACCTCACTGTGGAGCTCCACAACACAGAGCTGGAGGGACTTTATTTTTATTCACAAGTAGATTCAGGATGAGATTTATGGTAGCACAATCAAACAAAAAGACAGCTATATAGAGAATTATGCCTGAATTCACTTGAATGACTAATTTTATCTACATATTAAATAGCAAGTTCAGCAGCAACTAATGATTCACAACTATTTAATATAACAGTTGAAAAGCTTAATAATCCTTAATAATCTTTCAATTCAGCTGTGAAATCTGTCACTTTTCAGCTGTGAGAAGTACTATCCTTCAAGTTCAAGCACAAAGTAAGAAATCATTTTTACTTGATAGGTGGAATCAATCCTGCCTGGCTTCTGACATCTCCAGTTTAGACATTTATAGGTGAACTAGTCACCCTTGGTGCCCTCCACAGCCAACTGAAAGAAATAAACCCCTCTAGGGTGTAATTCATGTATCCAAAATAGATATTTGGGAGATGGGGGACAATTTGGCTGGTGGGGGCCAGCTCACATAACTTTTTAAGGTGCCTACACTAGGGCAGATTAATTCCTACACAGGTACAGAAAGCAGCCCTTATGATTTGTTTTGGCAGGCAGAAAATGCAGGGTTCAGCTGCAAAACATTTTGTGATCTGTGAAATGTAAAACTGACAACAGATTCGCACAGTAGTTCCTACAGTTGTTTAAACGTGTGAGCAATGCCATCACCCTGATCTGGTAGATTTGCTCTTCAAGTACAATCTACAAAATTAGTTGAGCAAGGCCTGTTTCCTCTTCCAATTCTAGGATCTTTAATTTATTTTTAACCTATTTTCACATAGCTTTTGATGTACACAACAATAGCAACAGTAATGGTATTTGTGTTTTGTGATAATATCTGAAAGTAGCATCTGCCATAAAAAAAATAGAACTGTTTTTTCATTATCTGTAAAGCCAGGATGTTTGGAAATCTTCTGGCAGAAATTAACTTACATTCAAATCCCTCTCAGAATAGAGACATCTATACTTATTCATATTCTTAGTAATTTACAGCACTACTATGTCTTCAGCAGCTTAAGAACAGTGTTTGCTATGCCTTACCACCGCAAATTGGATTTATGCTGGTGGAAACATTGGATCATTTAACTCCTATTAGAGGAGTAACAGTCCTGCAGAGAGTGCCATTTTGAAAATGTAACTCGTCTCAAGTTTAAAACTCAAACCTAATTATATGGCAGAAAGTTATTTGTATGATCTACTTTACATTAACCACTTTTGGTTAGTTGCACAGGAAATTTTCAATTACAGGAAGGCAACCACCGCAGGACTGTCTTACTTGAAAGACTCATCAGGGCTAAAATGGATTTGATCATTCATAATGACTTAATATTGGTCATCATGACACTTTTCTACTATGCCAGCAATTTCAAATACACAAAGCACTGTTCAATACACCAAGAACCAAAGTGTACTACGGAAACATTTGAGTTTACAACAACAGTAGGGATTCTGATAGCCAAACATGAAAAAGTTACCATAGAATTACAAGTAAGACTTGTTTGCAGCTTAAAGACTTTGTGCAATCCAGCAGCTTCTGCTTGTGCAAGTTTTTCTTCTGTCATCTTCACAACAAATTTCACAGTTGTATCAGTGTGGTATTCCTTATAGTCAGAAATTAATGCTGGAGTCTTTTCAGTCCCATTCAACATAGGTTCTAGAACCTGTTCTTTGTACACCTGTTAAAAATAGGGCAGCAAAAAACAGAAATGCCTTAGAACTGCAAACCAACTGAACAACATGAACTTCAAAACCTCTGTGCATTACATCTGATACCAGTTGTAATTTACAGAACCAGCATAACCTGCAAAATGCAGGCCAAGAGTAGCACAAACATTAAGAGGCATCTAACCAGGACAGAAAAGGCTACTGTAAAGCAGATTAACTATGAATTCAGCAGGAGAAGAAGGTATCCTTGGTAGTATGGACAGCTGATGGCACAAATAGAAAACCATCTTCTACAAAAGCACACAGGAGAATGAAACCATGTTCCCTTCCATGTATGTATAATGAGAAATTGTGTTAGAAGTTCACACAGATGTAGGATTAAATAATTTAATGAGGAATTCTTCATTGGTTTTTTGTTTATATTAAAATGTATTTCACTTTTACTTACCTGGGTCCATGTCCTTACAGGAAGCTCTGTAATTTCTACTGTGTTCCTGTCCACCACAAATATTTCACCACTCACTACATACTGATTTTGACCAAGTTCCTGAATGGTTCCTTTGAAGTTTTTGTAGTTTGGGAGCTGAAATTGGAAAAGACAGCAAAGTGGTAATAATCTTTATGATAAAATGACAGTAAAATATTTGTTTCCCATACTCCATACAGTTATCACTGTATATTGCACTAATCCATCAACAAACCTCTCATGCCTGTGAAAATCTGAAGTCATAGGAAAAATACTACAGAAAAAAAAACAGAATACATACATGCAAGTGACAGGACCAATTACCCTACTGTCCACAGAGTAGAAAAATTGTTAAGAAGATGCAGCTGAACCCAGTGAGGTGGTGGGGTTTTGTTTTGATTCTTTTGTTCGGTTTTTTCCTGCTCTTTTTTAAAGAAAACACTAAGCACAAATAAGGCATGACAGAAAGCAGATTAACACCCCAGTGTCACAGTAACTTTACAGAAGTGGTGCTACCTCCCCTAACCATTTTTTCATTTTTGTGCTGTTTGGCAATGATAGTGGAACCCATCCAGGTTAAATCATAACTAACAGGCTGAGGAATTTTTTTTAACAGGATTGACTTCCTTATCCAGCTTACCATGCGGACACAAACACACACCAGCATACAGAAAGGAGCTGGATGGAGGCAGAGCTGCCTCTTTCACAGTGAGCTTCAATTGACTGTGAGACTACACAGAAGGCCTAGGAGTCCTAAAGGAAGGGCAATGGATTGCATTAATTTAAAAAAAAAATCTCATTGTTCCTGAGAATTTGAAGAAAGGAAACCCACTATGTCATGAAAATTGATATTGCACACTCAGTGAACTGTGATCTAAATAGAGAAGAAAAGATGTTTCTGCTTCTATGACTTGGTAAACACAGCCAAGCAGCAATATTCATCAGTAGTAAAATTAAGGTTACATCAACTGTATTTCATCTTTTGGTCAGAGATATTATGGTTTCACACAGGTATTCTTCCTGCCCAATTTTTTTCACACCACTTCTGGGATCTCTTCTGAAATTTTGAATAAACAGAAGCTAAATGCAGTTCAGAAGTTGCTAATTTTCTTGAACAGCAGCAATATCTTCTCCTCTGCCTACAGATATATAAAAGAGAGAACAATTCAGACAAGAGAAAGGCAATGCTAACTTTGGCTGAAGATACTTAAGTAGTACCTTCAAAAAGAAAGAGTGATACAATTTTTTACTCTACGGCCATGTCACAACTACCCTGTAAGACTTGTAACAGTCAACAGACTGAACAAAAAGTCCTCTAAAATAATTGTAAAAAATACAAATAGCAATGGTTTTGCTTCAAGGTGAACTTCCCCAGCCTCATCCCAACAGTCAAGTAAAGCTTCTACATAAAATTACTGGGACAAACCAACTCAGATATTCCAATAACCAAGAAGTTCTAGAGAGACAGGGATTAATTTTGTAAGTACACACATATAAAATACCAACATGTACTATTATTTTTACCATTGGGTGGGGATCTAGGCCATCCAGCATTCGTCTGACATTGTTTACAATCTCTCTGGTATCATAGTTTGGAAGTTTGCATGCCCATCCTGTACCAATTCCTTCAGCTCCATTTACTAAGACCATGGGAATGATGGGAATATACCATTCTGGCTCTACACGCTGGTTGTCATCATACAGGAATTTAAGCAAGTTGTCATCCACTGATGGAAAAAGCAGCCTTGCTAAAGGGCTTTAAAAAGAAAAAATAAGAAAAACATTTAACCTCAAGTCCAGTAAGTAAAGAACATTTTGCTTTAACAGTCCTTGGGCCCAGATATAATCTATTTCCAGATTTTTCTCACGTCTTCCTTTCTCTTTGCCATGCTGAAGCTGAAAATCCAATGCACACATCTCCTGAGATAACGAAGTTCTTCCCAATGGAAGAGTGTGTTCGTAAGAGATGATGTTTGTTTCCTTCACAGTAACACATGTACCTGGTGCACCAGCAACTGCTGACATTTAACATCTACAAAATACCATTCTTTGAAGCTTTCAGAACACACAGCTCAGTGTGCCACTGGGGCACTCAGTAATAAAGCAACACAGCATCCAAATAGTTGCAAAATTTCCTTGCTTAACTGCAGGAGTAGCAAAATACTACAGATGTTCAAAACCACACTTAAGAGATCCAAAGCAAAATATGAGCTTCTATCAAAATATTTCAATCTTTCTCCACCTCTTTCTCCTACCCTCCCCCAAAAAAAGTGTTGTGAAAGGATGAGTTTCATAACAAAGCTATTCAGAAGTATGCATTTGGCTTGACATTAGTAATTTACCTTAACATGGTGAAAATATAGCGAGGGCTGGCAGCATCCTTCCCACCATGAAGCCTGGTGCCAAACTGACCAATGGGTTGTAGTAGATTCACATTGTTACTTCCAACAAAGTTCTGAGCCAAGTTGACGATAGTCATCATTAATGCTTGCTGCAAGAAAATACATATTCATAGTAGTAAGCATGAGACAGTCTATCCTAATCAGCCAGTAAAACCTATTTTTAATGGCCCAAAATTATGTGACTAACCTGAATTTAATTTTTTAAAAAGCAGTCTCCCTGAGAAAGGACTGTTGTAACCTATTACAAGGGCTGCTGAGAATACAAATTCTATGCTTATAAAAATCTCTGAGGTTCTCATTTTTTTCTAAAGCACTTCCCTGGGGGAAGTGAAGGGACACAAACTGACCACACTTGCACACACAAACCACTACTCATTGCTTCTAAAGGGAGAAGAGAAGGGATGAATGGACTGTTAATATGGTCACTCTTGTTAATATTTCAAATAAATATAAATAAAACAGGAGCTAGAAATAATCTTTGTTCTGACATTGTGAAAAGTTATTGAAGAATAGAGTCTCTGCTTCTTCGCTTAAAATACTGTATTTCTTGTTTCAGACAAAAATTGTCCTAGTACATAGCTCCTATATTCCTGTGATTTGAGAATCTGGAAGTTGCCTAGGTAATTAGTTATCTACTATTTTGCCACAACCCACACTGTATTTGGGATAACACTGTGGACAAACACTCGGAAAGAAAGGAAACATGCTGTGTTATCGAGCCACATACTGTTTGGCTCATTTTCTTCTAAAGTACATCCGTGATTAGTAGAATTGTAGTCAACAGTTTGCAATTTTAATATCAGAAACATTGACCTAATATTTTACGTAGGCTGCAAGCCCTCACAACTTCCCCATGCTGCATACTCACCTCCCCATGGTGATAAGCTGACATTTCAGCCACAGAACCAGCCAGCTGAGCAACCTTTACTTCACGTTTATCATTTCTCTTAAAGCAAGTGAACAGAACCTTGCGTTGCCCTGGTTTCAAACCTATTAAGAAGAACATCCCATTTTCAGCACATACACAAGCAAATGTTTTCAAGTGATAAACTTGTTTTGCCTTTATTATCATTTCTAATCTCTCAAAAATCCAGAAATTAAACAGAAGTAAATTCACACTGTAATATTAACAAAATAATAAATCTATCATTTTAAAAAAAGTAATAAAAAATATTTTACCAAACTCAAAAAATTACCAAAAAAGTGGAAACATAATCTTTTCAGCCTATTTTACAGCATCCAATATATCATTCTAATAAACTGCAACTTGATCCTAAATGTACAACTTCCACAAGTCAAGAATTCTTTCCAGTCTACTCAGGAAAACCTTTTTCCTAAGAATATCAGCACAAATTCATCAATAACAGCTGTAACTGTAGCTTACATGTATTTCACAGCACTCTGAAATTTTACTTTTTGTGTGAAATTCTCAAATATGCATTAAAATTCAACAAAAAAAAGGTTATCCTCTTTAGATCTTTTAAAGTGTTAAGAGAGAAGCCAGTCTCTGATCTTCTGGTTTGTTTTCATTGCTTAGGCATACTTTAGGAACAACATCTGTGAGGAAGGGATTGCATCATATTTCCTGTGTGTTATGTAGAACTTGATAACCAGTTCTAGATCATGCTTATTGAGCTATGCAGTGTTTCAATTCACATACATTTCTGAAACGCACTAAAATATTGTTAAGTGTTACCATTATAACAGTGAGTTAAACATAAGAGCAAAAGCTGGAAGACAAAAAAAAGAAACTGACTTCAATTTCCATTTCATTTAAATATGTAATATCCAAACTTTTTTACAATGGGTCTGCATCATGTTTTTCTACCAGGAATCTATTGAATACAACAGACTTAAAGGATTTCCTTCACACAGGAGAATCACCAAGTAGTAAGAATTGTAACTAACAGCTTGAAGAGACAGTCAAAATCTTCTTCCTCTTCATTATTTTTTCTGAGATTAGCCTGTCATATATCACCTGATGATGCTAAAGGACAAAAGCCATTGCTAGAGCACTACACCTGCTGAACAATTCACATATCCATGCCCAGAATGCAGAATTACAGCCAAAGTTGGCAGAAACACTTACACGAATTATATATAATATTTGTAATATTATACATATAGCTACATTATGTTACATATATACAAAGACACAAATATATGAATAGCTATGTTCCTTTCTTATTCTCTTACATTTCTGTAGAGACTGTCTACTGCAAGTTCATTCTTTAAGTTTCAGCAAAATCATTCTGCTGTTTCTGAGAAAGCAGTCTGGGTACAGTATGTTGGAAGGAGCAACAATGTCTTGAAACACACAGCTCTGTAAGTACCCAGGTATGGGAGGAAGTAACTCTGGAAAAGCTGAAACAGAGACTGACATCCTTTGGTTCCCTAGCTGTGTATCTGCATACCTAACTCAGTTTCATTCTGCATTAAAGCTGGGGATCCATCCTACCAGGAAGCTCCTGCCCCTGCCCCCTGAACCATCCCTCTCTCTCATCCAAAACACAAAAAGCTCTTCCTGCATGAATATTTTGGTATAGGTCTGTAGTTTCAAGAAGCCTGACCAGCTCCACTATAAAATGAACTGGAAAGTGGAGATAAATGCACTTCCCCCCTCCCCGAAGTCTCAAGGCCTTTTTTCTGATCACAGTAAGCTTGTGCACACAGACAATGACATGGGCGGAAATTCCTGCTCACGCTGTCTGCGGACAGTTTACAAATGGAGCTGTAGTGTAGTAAGCTGCTCCTTTTGATGTTTACGCTATTGCAAGGGGGAGGGTTAATAAACCTGACTGACAGCAGCCTAGCAAGATTACAGGTCAGTAAACACTAGAGCACTGCCCGTGGTGCAAGACTGAAGAGAGAAAACATTTACATCTTCATCTGCACTCAGCTGCTGACTTGAATGTTAATTATTATAAGCACTTAAGAGACTTGCTTTCTCTGATGGTGTGAGCAGAAACAAAGCGCTGGTAGGGCCTAGGGAATAGGTCTGGTTAAGTAAAAAGCCTGCACAGCAGCAGCTTAAACTCCCTCACAGAAGAAACATGGCAATTCCTTAGCAAATAAATCACAGAATTGTTCAGGTTGGAAGGGACCACAGTGGCTCATCTGGTCCAACCTCCCCAAGCAGGATCATCCTAGAGCACATTGCACAGGATATAGTCTCTCTCTTGAATATACCCAGTGAGGGAGACTCCACACCCTCTCTGGGCAATCTGTCCCAGTGTGCAGTCACTGCACATAGAAGTTCTTCCTCTTGTTCAGGTGGAACTTCCTGTGCATCAGTGCCTGTCCACTGCCTCTTGTACTACTGGTTGGCACCACTGAGAAGATCCTGGCTCCATCCTCTCGACACCTGCCCTTTAGATACTTATACACATTGATAAAGTCCCCTCTCAATCATCTCTTGAGACTGAACAGGCCCAGCTCCCTCAGCCTTTCCTCATAAGAGAGACGGTCCAGTCCCTTCATCATCTTCATAACCCTCCACTGGGCCTGCTCCAGGAGCTCCATGTCTCTCTTGTCCTAAGAAGCCCTGAACTATACAGACACAGCAGGGCTGAGTATAGGGGCAGGATCATCTCCCTTGACCCCCTGGCAATGCTCTTCCTAATGCACCTAGGACACCATTGATATGAAATTATAACAAACACATACATGGAAATTCTTATATTCTCTACTTGAATGCACTGATTCCAATACAAATCACACCTTTAAAAACCATCAATAAACAGGAATATTTCAACAAATCATAATGAATTATCTGCTTACCATCAACAAGGGAAGGGATAGATCTCTCGTTGTCTGAATTTGAGAAAAGGATCAACTCCTTGTTAATGAAATCATTGTAGGTCAAATGTTTTGTTGCAGTACCATATAAAAATTGCTGAAAAAAACCACATACATTATTCATTCAATAAAAAAACTACATTACATTTAAATCTTACCTGGCAGATTTATGACTATTATTTAGGGCTCACCTCAGGAAGGCCGTGTAGTCGACGCTGTCGCCTGTCTTCCATGAAATTTGTTAACCATTCTTTTCGGTCATCAATCTTCTTCTTACTGAAAGCCTGGAAAGATTCCAAGTACACTAAAGTATCAGCATATAAATGTTTGTGCAAATGTATGTTACTTTATTCAGAATTTTAAGTATATTGCACTTTCTGATCAAGTATACAATAAGGCTTATTTGGACAAGCTAATCCATATAACTAACATTTACATTTCAGGAGCAGCACCAGTACATGACTTTTCAGACATTTTTGCACAAGGTTTTTTGAAATGACGGATCTCTCACTGATTGCAATTTAAATTTATATTGCTTTCCTGAAATCTGCACACATTTAGACAAATCTTATCATTCTTCTTCCCCTCTTCACATCAGAGTTGTGCTTTGACACACAGGTTTGAAGGTCTTTCCCCACATAGCTTTAAGGCTGGGTTCATCATTTATACTGAGCTATAACCAGCTCCCACCAAGAAAATCAGCTGAAGGTATTAGGAAAAAATATCCCTCTCTTCTTGTCCTCTCCATGCCCTCTTTGCTCTGTCAATAACTTGTAGCTGTTCCTGACTGGCCATCCCTAGTCCTCTTATGAGAATTGACAACCTGACAAAACTGACACTGCACAAAAAGCCTAAGCTAGAGTTTGGGCCAGCTGACTGATGGCCTCAGCCTTCATGATGACAAGGCATCACTTTCCAGCAACCACTTATCACTACAAAAGGACACAGGAATGTTCTGACTTTGTGGTGTTACAGAAACAGAGTTCCCCTCCAGTGAGTTTCTTCCCCAAAAAAGAGAAAAATACATAAAAACTGAATATGTGGTTTAAGCAAGATTTTGACTACTTTGGGGAAATTCTGTGAGTTGCTGAGGTACTGCCTTTTTTTCTCAGGGAGTAACATATAGAAACTCCATCATGTCCTGATTTCAACCACCCTCCTGCGTAAGAATACAGTCATCAGCACCATCTTTTTTCAAAGGACTCTGACTGGAGCACTCCAAAAGAGCTCAATGAGTAGCTTCAATTCCTTGGAGACCACAATATTACATAATAAACATTAAATGTGACTTAGTTTCTGAGAATGGGACTAAGCAATATCACCCTGTTTTGCATCAGACTGACTTCCTTTGTGAACAAACCTTGATAATTCACAATGCCAGACATCTGAAAATTTAAGATTAGGCTTTTCTAAAAAACATGACTAAATTCTTACCATTTTCTTCTGGCTCCTTTCAGTTTATCTATACCTTTTCTAGACCACTGAAGTGACAAATGACCAAGAGCTGGATCAGCATAAAAATTATTTCAATAGAATAAAAATAGAATTAATAGAATTAAGAGCTGTTCTCAAGTATTTATTCCTGAATAGAAAAAAGCTTTTTTTTTTTTTTTTT
>VWZT01001851.1:16507-42877 GCA_013397055.1 Pachycephala philippinensis | reverse complement strand
TTTTTTTTTTTTTTGTTTCTCCACTTAAAACTGCTATTCTAATACTTCATTTACTGGCAAAGGAGTTCTTCAGAATGCTGAAGAATTTGCTTTGTGAAATAATTTTGTGAAATAATTTTTGCTTTCCTAGATTACAGCTATCATGAGGCCTGGCAGGGCCTGTAATCACACACCACCCAGAGGTAAACTTAGGGCTGGGATTACAGTGACCAGCAGAGGAAATGCAGGTGGAAGTATAAGTGAAGCTCCTGTACACAGCTCCAGCACTAGCTGGGAGTCACTGAGGTGTAACAGAGGTGAACAGCTTCCTCCCAGGCTGACAGAAAACTATTTTAGATAACAGTGAGGGTCAGCCATAACTGGTGACACGGCCTCCCATACCAGCCTGTGAATGGAGGGCTCTTTGCAGAAATAGAGATCAGAAATCTGTTAGTAAAACCACACATTTTACTGTACCCACAGTATAAGGAAAAAGTTTTGTCTAAGATGGGTATTTTTTCATTTTCCTTTTTTTTTCCTTCCTACCTTTTTTCCTCTCTACAATTAAAATAGCAAATTAAAGTAGGTAAAAGTTGAAATATTTCTTGACAAAACAGCTTCCTTCCAGACACTTCATACTTTGTCCTTCCACAAGCTTTCTTGGAAACACAAGTATTTTCCCGCACACAACTATCTACAAAACTTCAAATATATAGAGCACATGCATGAATACATATATGACACACTGATAGATCTTCAATGAATACACAATATTTATTTGTTCTTATTCGCTCAGAAACAAAATACAAACCCCTAAGTGGATGTGAAACATAATTTGTTTGGGCTCTATTGCCTTACTCAGAGTACTTTTTGTATGTTCTGTCTTTAGAAGAAATTCTGACTGTAACATTTCTGGATATTCACATCACACAAAATTATCAAAGCTAAAAGCAGAAGGTGGAGCTCATTTTGTGGTGTGGATTAAGCTTATTCCAAAATTTTAAACATATTCCAGAAGATTCCTTCTCTGCCCAAAGTACGTTTTTCATGTACACAAAAAAACCCCAAAACCAAAACAAGCCCTGTCAGGACTACCTCATGTGCCATTTTCAGCACACAATGAAAACTAAAATATATCATAAGGAAGCACATTTGTGAGTTCTCACCAGTGTAATGGCAGCATCATCCTCAGGCCCAGCATATCGAAACAAGATCCGATGTCTTTCCATGTCAGCAAAATACTCTTTTGCTTCTTTAGCAGTGCTGGTACCCAATCCTGTACAATAAAAAGAAATAGTTACTCAGCATTCAAAATTTAAGTTTTATTATTTTACCCCTTTTATTTTACTGGGAATATTATAAAATCACTATGTAAGATACTATCATGAAAACAGCTGTAAATAAAACTTCACAGCACCCATTTATTATCATTTATTCATAGGGTTCACATATTTTTTTTTAAACAAACCTTTGTAGTATTTTATCTTCCATGCTTTATGATTTTCCATATGCTTTTTCCACTCATCAAATTCAGGAATACTATAGAATGAAAGTTCTTGCTTATTTTTGCTTGCCTTTGGAAAAACAAACAAACAAAATCAACATTTCTGTTGTGCCGTAAGTAATCCATAAAACGTCAATAACAGAACCCATACCTTCACGATAGGGGTGATGAATTCCTCAAGGAAACCATGTTTCAACAGTGATGGCCAATTGTGATGAATAAAATTGATCAACAAGCCCTTTATGTGAGATCCATCCTGATCCTGAATCAGAACATGAAAACATGAGGCAATCTTACAACATATCAGATTCCCAAAACCACCAAAAAACCCACTCACTGGCCTGAATGCATCAACACAATGCCTGATGACAGAAATCATAGAAAGGAACAGTTGGTTTTAATTTGGATTCTGAACTGGACCTGGGTATGAAACAACCACCTGTGAATGTCACTGTTCCTGAGCTATTCATGAGCTCTTCCAAGCCAAGTGCATGGTTGCTGTTCAAAGTTTCTCTGCCTGTGGCATGTTTTTGCTGAGAGCTAGACAGCTCTCCCAAACACCAGAGTTGAATATTTGTGGAAAAAAGTCAAACCTGGCTCACAGTTCTCACTGGTGGCAAGATGCTTGATAGTTCCATCATGACATTATCCAAAAATAATTGCCTACATTCTTGTCTCTACCTGACTTGCTAGCAATACCACCTCATTTATTGTCTACTTTTATCCTTACTTTCAGTATATTTCTGAATTACCAATATGGTGTTTTTATTATTACTTTGGCTTCTTGCCATTTTGTGCAGCAAAGTTCAGTTGTGCTTTTAGAGCAACCAAAACGATACATATAGATAAATTAATCTCTTAAAGAAACCTCATAACCTATGAAATTGCAGCAAAACACATTGTAAGAAGCTCTGTAGATTAAAACCTGTGAATTTCAGACTTACCTGATCTGTCATGATCATAATTTTTCCATATCTCAAACTTTTCAGAGATTCTGGATCTTCATAGCTTTTCTTGTATTGTAGTCCAACTATTTTGATGATATTGTTGATTTCTGCATTTTCCATAATCTGTACAAAAAAGTTTTTTTTGCAGCCAGTGTAAAAAGCAGAGATTCAGAAAAATCCCAATCTTGCTTTATAGCTACTTTTTCAATGCACCCTGACCTCAACTTCATAAGATTTTTACTCCCACCCCTTGAAGCCTTTGCACTTGTAACGATTTCTTCCATACATGCAAATTCTCAAGACTGCACCACTCTCTTTCTCCTCTACAGCCAGAGCACTTTGGATCAGGAAAGCTGGGAGAAAAACTGCATGTGTAACAAAAAGTCATCTCACAAAGCTGCCTTCTCTTTCCACTGTTTCTGTGGCCATCTGCAGCACACCTCTTATTACAGACAAATTATGGATGGCAGCAGGAGTAATGTGATGGGATAATCCTCTGACTGCTGACTCATGTTGTGAGTCCATGAAACCATATGGCAATGGAGAGAATACAAAGTTTTAGGGGTTTTAAATACTCATGTGAAACGTGAGTATGAGTCATAGCAAGATTGCCTTTCACTTGTGAAGAAATGAACTTTATCATCCCAGTACTGCACTACTACAGTTAATATTTAAAGGCATACCCCAGGCTTCAAAATAGCTGGTACTTTATGAAATCCCAGTCACAAAACTTCCACGAAAAAATTAAAAACTAAAATCTGAAGAAGTAAATCTAGAAATCAAGGATAAACAGGAGGACATCCATTTGTCAGCAAAAAGAGAAGGACAAAACTACATACCTGTTTGTGAGAAGCTTCTCGAACATTGAGAATTTTGCCCCTGAGTGGGAAGACTCCGTATCTGTCTCTACCAATTACACCTAGGCCAGAGACAGCTAAAGATTTGGCCGAGTCTCCTTCTGTTAATATCAACGTGCAGTCCAAGGAATGTTTGCCACCTGCAGGCCAGGAAGAAGTAGAGGGGAGGCAAAAAACCAGGAAGTGTAACTAGAAAGAAATACAGTTGAATTCTTCCTACTCTACAGTTAATTTCCTCTCATCGGTTAATTTAGGTAGACTGAATTTCTCTTCTTAGGGATGGCCTTCCATACCACTAAAACTGCACAGCAATGAGAATCCCTGCCTTTAGCAGTGCACTATGGATTGCTATGGACAAGGAGCAAAATAGGCAAAATGGGATGCAATGGTGGCACATCCTTATATAATCGTTCCCACATGTCTGCACAAAAAAAGACAGATTGCTTCTCTACCTTTACCATTTCGTTTTGCTAGCTGCAAATCTCTTACACACATACATTATGCATGTCTGAGTTACATACAGGAGTTATTTCCCATTCTGCATTTTCCCTTTCCTCACAGTATATTTTAAAAAGTAACTTGTTAAATCACATTTTTGTGGGTTTCCTTTTTTATTGTCTATCATCTGAAGCCAGACAACTGTACGAAAAGCTTGTCAGAAAAGCTCAAATGATGAGAACATTTGCACTTACTATACCTCACAAATTTCTCAAAGAGAAAAATAAATCTTTACTAACAGTGTAATTTTGATTCTACAAGACACAGCATTTTGGTGCCTGTGTGCTCAAAACTGGAATGACATTTATGTTCTGCCTATTGCACCTGCAGCAGTGGAATAGATGTTCTAAATAACAAGCAGGCTGAAAAAAGGAACCCACCCTTTTAAAACAGTGCAAATGCTCATTAAGGAGTTTTGCTATTTTATCAAGGCCTATGGCAGGAAAGAATCCAAAAAAACTTCAAGCTGGTTGAGTCTCACCTACTGTTAATTAGGTAGTTTTGAATATACAGGCATTTAAAATGTGTGCTGTAATTTGCCTTTACCTGGTAGGTAAAATCCACCCCATACTTCCTATTACACAGAACTTACACTCAGCATATTTGGTTTTCTGAATCAAGATGTGTGGCCTAATACAATCTAAGGCAGTTATTCACACTGTCAGTGACTACCAACCAGCAAGGTGGACTCCAAATACCTAGAAAAACACCAGTGTGCTGTTTTAGAATGTATGAGCCAATATTTTTCATAAATGAACTGCAGAAAACACATCTGAATGTCATCCAGGTTCACTTTCTTCTGGAATGGATGCACTCAGCAGCAATTAATTTCACAGAAATACAACATGCCAGGTATTTTCCTGAGCACAGCTCTAAAAAACTCAAAGACAAAACTACATGAACTGACAGGTTCAAAAAATGCTTTTATGCTTCACCTTATTTAGTAATCTAGCTGCTCCCTTGCAATCCTATATTCTCAGTTTTTCCTTTGATTTCTGTCTCTTCTCCTCCAACAAGCCACAGAACTATGTATAGCTGTTCAAGATCACAAGAAAGCAAGAATGACCAGGTATAGGACCCTTTCTTTACAGAGGAGGGGGAGGAAATCTGCAGCAAGTACATCATTCTACAGATACACCTGTCTCCTGTTCTTAAGCATTAACTGGTAATGATTAAAACATTCGGGTACCAGGCACACAAGAAACCTGTGGATGCTGGACCTTAGCTACAAATTCACTCTTGAAGTAAAGATAATATCTAAAAACCACAGGAATAACTAAAGTCAGAGGCATCTGCGGACACAGACTCTTCTCTCCCTGCTGCACTTCCTGTGTGTCCACCCCAAATGTGCAATGCCTTCAATGTCAGAAATCCAGTATCTTCCAGATTTTCAATAAACCAATACCAGGCTAAGCCTCCTCAGGAGATGCAGAGTTCCCTCAACATGAAACAAGAGAAATACCTGGGTAACAGGCATTCAAGCCATACAAAGCCTTAGCCCAAATGAATCCCTACATGCCTTCTTAGTTGAGGAAGTTTCAGGATGAAAAGCAATAGAATATTTTACCAGCTCCCCTGTCAGAGATTCTCTCTTCCCCTCACCCCCAGTCAAAAAAATGAGTAAGAAGTGATATTGAAGCCTGGTCTCCAAAACAAAGTTAAAAAAACTACCAAGAAAGTGTGTCCAAAATCATTCATTATATCAGTTAGGAGCACTAGGCTTGATATCCATGAAAACACGTAATTTCTCCAAGCACGCAATCTTTTCGGCAAGAAAATTATCAGGAACATATATCCGAGTAATGAGTGAAAATTCCACAGGCAAAATACTAGAGTAGATGTGATTATCAACTTTTGAGGCAAAATATGGCATGTGAATAAATGAAAAAGTAATTAAATACTGAAGAAAACTCAATTAAAAAATTAATAACCAAGGAATCAAAAAGAAAGGGAGGAAAATTAGAACCATCATCTCATCAAGTCATCTTTGGCTTGAACACTGAAGCACAAAAAAACCGAAACAAACCAACCAACCAAAAAACACCAACCAAAACCAAGCCTCTTTATAAGTCTTACATGCTTTTACCTACTCAGTCCACCCACCTACTTCACTTCAATTTCTCTGCCTTTGCTTAATGTGAGGATGTATTAAACCCCAACTAACATTAACACAGACCAGCAACATTTTGAGCTCTTCAGCCATGTGTGCCCCCCAAATCATTCAAGAACAACTCCCATCCCATTGCTATTGGCACAGAGACTGCCAGCTGATCCTGATCCCTATCTGTGCTAAGGAAGCAAGCCAGCAGAGATTGCCAGTTTGCCCTATATTCCCAGACAGGAACCTAATGGCATTTAAAGTCTAATGAAAAAAGTCTCTTGAACCATTCCCTCAGGTCTGCGCACTACTTGATTTACTTCCTATAGCTCCTGACCCTATAAAGATTCTGATCTTTCTACATTAGAAAGGTCAAGAAGACCAGTTACCTCCAAGATGGAATATTGGAAACACTATTGAGCAGGAAACCACAATTAGAAGATGCACACTCTTCCAATACCAACCTAGACTGCCACTTTTGTTCAGTGATAATTAATTAATTCTCTACCCTGAAGAGGACAGCATTCCTGATACCAAACTCACCATCACATTTGAATCCTAGCTCTAGAAGGTTTAGGAAACTAGAAAGATTTTTATTAAAAAACACATCAGGATAAGAAATAAAAGCCAGGTTTCAAATTATCATGTCTGTGAAAAATCTATGAAACATTAAAGAAATTAAAAATAAGTGCTCTTACCAGCATCATTAGCATCATCCAGTTTTGGAATGCCCTTGATTTTGCTGTGTTTCACTGATGAACATTTTTTGTTCAGTTGAGTTTGTGCCTTGAATTTGACCCAATTCAAAATACTCTCTATGATACCACAGTTAGAGGCCTACAAGCAAAAAATCAGAACTGCGGATGAGAAAAATAAAGCTTCACATAGCAGATTCTTACATCTCAGTTTTAAATCATTAACACTGTTTCTAAAGTCCTCCAAATTTTACAAATTGCAACATATGAAAGGTCAAAGAATTAAGACACACCTTACTATTTAGCACTTTATGCACACACAACCAAAACACAACACAAAAGGAGTTTCCTTTTCCACCACTTATATAACTGATGGAAAGAGCAAATGATGTCTGAGACCTAATAAGAGGTCCGTCTTATGTTGTGGAGTTGATGTGCTGAGATATTTTAGGTACTAAGCACCTGTTTCCTGGATTTTGACAGCAGAAAGCAGCCTTACAGGATATTTATGACCATTTAAGGTTTCTTTGGAAATGATTGAAAATGGCTGAAAGACAATCAAAACTATTCGAGAGTGAGCCTTCTACCAACCACTTGAGAATCTGATACCAATTTTAGAAACACATCTGCAACAAAAATAGCATCTAGTATATTTTCTAAACTAAAACTGCTTTAGGTTTTGCTTCACATCAAAAGAAAACACAGATGGAGCAAAATACTGTGAGCTTTGGCTTTTAATTATCCCCCATAAATCCAGCATTCATTGTTGAGATTGTGCTGCACATTTAATGCATCTGGAAATCAATGTTTACTTCTGGGAATATTAGAAACACTATAAATCAAACCTGCTGATGGTAATACAACATGTATTCGTTCTCCAGATTTTGTTATACAAGACTGTTGGGTTATTTTTTTTCTCCTCTAAATTCTATAGGAATGTCACCCATAAGACAGAATTAGAAGAATAAAACACTATACAATCAGTCAAGTTTTGATGCCAGGAGTATTAGTGGCACTGTGCCCCTCACTACTGGAGTTTCCTTTTAGGCTACTGGCACTACATAGAACTTAGCATAATGAGTTCTGGCTAACAAAATTCTACTTTTCTTTCATTGTATGAAAATGCAGTAGAGGAAAAACCTCTCTGATGCATTTCTACAAATACATTCATTTAGAACAGCAATTCTTAGCCCATCTACATAAAAATTTTTGAACTTGCTGCCTGACAATAATGATCACCTTGAATACTACAGGCACCATTTTGCATTTCCTTGATTACTGGAAGAACAAGTAAATGTGATATATCCCCTCCCTCTCTTTTCACTCCAGTGAAACAGAATAGGACTGATACCAAAGAGTAAGGCAGACAATATTCTCAACTTCAGAAAAATATTTTAACACAAAAAACATTGGTCAAGGACTATGTTTAGATTTTAAGAGTCCAATTCATGTCACCAATGTAAGTAGCAGAATGGCCAACAAACAAGCTGATCAGGTGAAGCTCACTTTTAAATCCAGGCCAACAGTCAAAACACAGTCACTGCATCCAATATTAAGACCAGAGAATGAACAGAAGTTCCTTCATCCCACTTTCAGAGTATGCAAATGCCACTGGAGTACCATAATGAACTATAACTAATCTTCTGCTGCAAAACATACATACACCTGGTCCAGTGTGTCAATTCCTGCTTCATAGAGGGGGGGGAAAAAAAAAAAAGTTTTACTTACTGCTTTAAAAAATTTCTCAGATAGCTGGCACTTGGACCCAAAACTTTTAGGCTGCAATGTCATGTTTTCCTTTGTCTGGGAATCAAATGATGGGTTTTCAATCAAGCAATTAACAAAAACCCATATATGGTTCTTCACCTGTTGAAAACATAGAAACCAATTTACTCAATGAAATTCCCACGTTCAACTTTTTCAATATTTTTGTATAAAGTTACTTGCCTGAAATGGTTTGACTGAAACTCCAGCTTTATTCTTCTTTTTCACCACTTCTATCAGTTTGCCCACAACCTGATCAACCACATAATCAACATGCCTACCACCCTGAATGAGGGAAGAGAAAAAAAACCAAACAATAAACAAAATAACCATTGAATTTCCTAATAACTGTTAGCTGCATTAACAAAATTCCTGTAGTCATACTTAAATATAGAAATCCATGCACACTGAGTTGCAGCATAAGATAGAAAAATCTGTTTTAAAGTTTCTCTTCCACATAATTCAGTCTTCATTCAAGTGAGGATGACAGAAGTTAAAAGATTGATTACTCAAATGCCTTCCTTTAAATTTGTGGAGAAAAAAGCCAAAGTATTAATAAAATGTTAAATTCTAGTGGTTGTCATAGGAAGTTCATAATACTTTGAGTAAAATCTTGTAACAAAAAGTAGAGTGATGCAGGCAGATCCCATAAAATGAAAACATACCTAACTCAACAGTCCATATTTTACACAGATCACCTTTGCTTTAGATCAGTTGGCACCTTACAAAAATACAGACTAAATACTGGTTCCTGTTCAGACCACTCTGCATTAGGACAGACAAAATAAAGAACACGTGGCTATGGAGACATTCACCATGAAGTCACAAACAGAAAAACCCTCCTTCTTTAAAGCTCTTTTTAAAAGAGAACTGAGGAGGAAAAAAAAGCTTTTGATGGGTATGAGGAAGTATAGGATAGATAAGAAATATAAGTAAGAGAAAACAAAACCAAGAATAAACAGCAGCCAAAAAGAGGAAAACAACTGGCAATCAACCCCAAAAGTTAGGATTCTACATTTTAAGGCAGAATATGCATCTGAAAAGACTGAAGATGTAAAGAAGTTGAATTGATGGGATAGCAGCTGTGTTCTCAGCTTCATGCAGAAAGTAGAGATTAAAAAAAAAAAAAGAGAGGGTAGATAAAACCAAAATGGTTAAGCTAGTAAATATTATTAGTCATAACCAAACCAGTACTTGCACTTCAAAGAAACCATCTATGGTTTCTGTCAGTTCCTAGAGTCATCTACTAAAACAGCAACACAAACCATTAGAAGCACCATACAAAGTCTTCTCTCATGGCATTTCTTCTAAAAAAACCAATCAACCAAAAAACCCACATCCAAACCCCAAAAGCTGCCAAAATTAGAACACAACTGTTTTTATCCACATATGGATGACAGAGTTTCAGCAGAGGGAGAGTTCAATTGAAAGCTGATCTATCAATATCCTGCCACTTTAAAGAAAAATAAATCCATTTCCAAACTGTAAAGAAAAGCTATTACAGGAAAATATCAAATTACACATTTCAAAATTATTCCACACTTGAATGGCAATCTTGAAATGCATTTCTTTTACTCATCACATTACTGAAAACTTACGCTTGTGGGAACATCTCAGTATATTTTTGCATTTAAAACTTTACCAATTTTTTAATTTTGCTAAAAGTAGCTTCTGACATACCAAGCAAACCAACAATTTACCAGTAATTCTTGTTCTTAGGAGATACTAGTTATTATAGCAGTTCCCCATTCCTGAGTCCACTCTTTAATGTGCAGCTGTGAGCGAGGGATGTTCAGAACCCAGAGCTGGGGCCCTCACAACCACCTCACCAGCAGGTGGCAAATGTACCCACTGCGGGACCAGAACAGCCTGGAACTGCCCCAGCTGCCAGAGCAATTCCATACAAGACACAAAGGCAAAAATACCCTCTGAATCCCCAGGGCTTCCAAAGATTATTGCAACTTTTGAATTGTGGGAGAAGAGCGCTAGAACTGCATAACCTTCTTTTTCCAGAAGGTAACAATGGGATCCCAGCCTTGCAAACTTCAGGATGCAAAGTATCTAATTAAGTGCTAACAAAAATCTTAAAAATGAAGCTTTGACTGCCTCCTGTATACATTCAATTCTTATCATAGCCAACAGTTTCCATCTATTTGTAGGTGAGCCACATACAAATTCTGTGGACAGATAAATGGTTTATATGGTAGAAAAATGCAGAAGCTAACTATAAATTTGAAGTTTTTGTTTAATTAGTTATGCAATTTCAATCCTATTTTCCTTTTATTTGTTTTTTTACTATATTTATTTTATGAAAATGAATCTGAAATATAGAATAATCCTGAATTTCTTGCTGAACTCCAGCAAATTTTAACAGGTTGGGATTCTCCCTCCATGCAAGTCTACCTTCTGACAC
This sequence comes from Pachycephala philippinensis, assembly GCA_013397055.1. NCBI lineage: Eukaryota > Metazoa > Chordata > Aves > Passeriformes > Pachycephala > Pachycephala philippinensis. Next base: position 32,122 of record VWZT01001851.1, on the reverse strand, counting down.
TGCAACTGTATTGGCTCAGTATTTCTGCTGAAATGATTAGTAGTATTACAGTTAGCAGTGCCACCATATTCAAGTTATCATTAGATTGCTATGTTAATAGCTGAAGTTTCTACTACAGTTTCTACCACAGATACTATTTGAAATTCAGAACTTGAGAAGACCACATTTAACCAGTTTACAAGTCTCACTGAAGGTTATTTGTACAATTATCATAGCTATAAACATTCTTTCAAATTCTGTATCAGAGCTTGAAGTCAAATTCTGTGGTGATCTACTATGGCAAAATTTTGAATAAACGGGGAGCTGGCCAAGGTAACAAATTTACAAGAACTAAACAAGGGAGCTGCACCTCAACATACCGCCTTGACCTCCCAAACACTCCACACCAGCAACCTAAAAAAAACTTGTTTGGAATTTATAGCAAGTTTAAAAAAGTTAGGGGGGAAGTTACTGTTAGGCTGGGTGAAATGTATCCAGACGCAGAAACAAAAAGCTGTGAGCAAACAGTGATAATTAACAGCTGGAATGAGCTCCTCACCCGTTTGCAGACAAGGGGGCAGGCAGCTGCTGCAGCTAATTACTACCCATTATGTCCCATCAGTGGGTAGCTGCACATCAATTGCTAGTAAGGGAGTTCACCACCCCAAAAATCCCACACCCACTCACACACGTAATGCATGGATGGTGAGAGTGGGGAAAACTAGAAATTAACTTTGAAGAATAAACAGAACTTTTTTCTAAGCATATTCCAAAAGAATATATAATAACAATGTACATAGAACTGCATGATGGTGAAAATTGGTCCAGAAGAGTAAAATTAAAAATCTTTTGAGTAAGTGTATGCAATATATTTTAGTTAGGAGTCAGGAAGTATTCAGTATTTTCAAACACTTTTTTTTAGCCTGGTATCAAGCATAATGGAGTTTCCCTACATTGCCAGTTTCTTCATAAAAGTATTGTATACATCTTTAAAGTCAAGTTATTTTTCTTCTTTATGTTGCACAAAGAGGCCTGAACTAAAACAAAGCTGTAACCCTTCACCTACCAGTTTTGTCATCCCTAGTTTTGACAAAGTTTTTACTGGCAGTGCACACTTAGAAAGTAAATATTCTACAATGAAATAAACTTGCCCTGTTACCACAGAACATTCGTTCAGCTACAATGAGAGTGACTGAAAAGTTACGTAATAAAAATTATATCCCAGCAAACACTGGCTACACATCACCTAACACCAAGATTAACACTGACATTCCTGAGCACCTGCTGGACTTAAGTGTAACCACTGGTGCTTATGAACCATTTGTGCTACCATTAGAATTTTCTTCTGACACTTTCAACAGAGGTCTGAGCAAAGAAAGGTTTCTAAATGTCTGATTACCAATTCTTATCTTTCCCATCTTTTGGAAAGCTCACAGTTAAGATTCTCTAGAAACAGTTTCACCAGCTACTAGGACTTGTCCTAGTCTTGTTAAATCTAGATTGTTAGATCTGCTACCTCTAGTAACTAGACTGTTTAGTTAGATCTAACAACTAAACTGCCTAGTTGTTGGGTCACTGATCCAGTGCAATTTGTGAAGAGCAGAAGTGACAAAGACTTTTTTTCACCATGGTGGATCACAGATCCCTAAACCTGGTTCACGCCAAAAGGGCATAAATGAAAGTTATGCTGGTAGATTTCAGGTGATTCCCTTGGTGCCACCCCCACAATTTGAGAAGCACAGAGCTGTACTTTATTTAGTCTGCTGAGCACATTGCTGCTTTAGCATAACTTAAGATTTTTCTTTGTTATTATATCACTACTACTGTAGTTGCAAACAAAACCCAGATATCCTTACAAAGATACACAAATAAAAGAAAATTAATCTCAACATTTCAGGCCAATTTTATACATCATAAAGCAATAAATGGACAGCCATTTCTCAAGGACACTAAAACTCATTTTTGCCCTCCAAAACTTGCTACTGGTAGCTTTAAAGGGGTTTGTACATTTTTTTTTACCTTACTTTCAGAATTATCTTATTACAATGTGTGAAAAACGAAGAAATAAATTAACTCCATTAATTTTCTTCAACACCATGTATGCTCACATAAGACATCGGTATCACTGATAATGATTACTAGCATTTTCAAAAACAGTGCTTATGCAGAAATACTGCTATGAATGTACTTTGATTGCATGCAATTGCTCTGCCAGTTCCTCTCATGCAGAGGATTAGCTCACCTATTTATTTATAGCAACCCAGATTCACTTTTTTATCAAACACCTGACCGGGCACAGCCTCAGCACGCATTTTATCATTTCCATTTTTTGCCACTTGATCTAACCACTCACCTTTGTGGTAGCTATACTATTTACAAAGCTGATCTGCTGGAAGCCTTTCTCACTCAGAGTGAGGCACACATCCCACCGTTCATTCACGACTTCGTGGATGACTTTGAGCGCGACGCCGGTTTCATCCAGCTTGTCCTTCACGTAGAGATCTACGTAGCTGCGGAATCCATTTACCTACAAGCAACAGGTGACAGTCACTGCTCTCTGCACCAAATACTCAGCACACTCAAGATACATCAAGTGATGTTCTTACAGGTAGTTTCTTCCCATTCAACATGACTTTGACTCCTTTGCATGAGCCAGCCAAATCATACGCTCGTCTTGTCATGAGGGCCACAATATCCTTATCAAGCTTTTCCATTTTAAATTTAGACAGATCTGGCTGGAATGTAATGCATGTGTAGTCATCACCTTCAAAATGCTTAATCTTGGGCTCAGAGGTCTTCATCATGTTGTTCATCCAAGTCTTTGGAAACAAAACATTTTAGATGTTAGTTTACAACACATTATCCTCCTCCTTTATTCCCTTTTCCAGCTATGCTAGGATTGCAACAGTTACACAACAAAAAGCTCACAAACTTCTTTTAGAAGTTTCCTGTGGTAAAACAATATGAAAAGTTAATTGATTTACAAAGATAGGCACAAGCATAGGTGACAGCACATTTGTGGTTTCTGTAAACATACAGATATTATTACATTGATGGACATGATTCTAATGCAAATGGAGCCTCCCACAGAACCTACTAAATTAGATACAAGTGAGCTGGGATTACAGTCCTTGTTACCCATCCATTTAACACTTTCAATTTACTACACACCTCTACAGAGAGGCTTACTAGTCCCTGTGCAGGGACTCAGTAGTGTCCAAGACAGCATCTTGGTGGCTGTGCAGTGTGCCAAAAAAATACCCCCAAGGTGTTCAGGCTTGACTCAGGAGTCTTGTATTGTTCCCTATTTAAGAACATGGGCACATCTGCATGATCAAGCAGAATGTCTGCTCACAGCATATATCAAAGTTCAGTTCTAATACATTTTCACAAATTTTAAAAATACTGGAAAACGTAGCACTGTAAGTCATAAAGCATTTAGTTATTTTCAAAAAGTACACTCAAACCAATATTAATTTTCCTTTTGGCAGCCAGCAGAAAATATTACATTTTTTAAGAGACAGGCATAACAGATTAAATGTATTATTTATGTAGTGACATGACAGTGTGACCAGAAATTAATTAATTGTCCAGAAAGTAAGAGAAGAAAGCCACTAGCTGGGAAAGACTGTAAAGCCAAGGAACTTTGGTATCTAAAACTGCCAAAGTACTTTAAACTTTTAGAAAGGTGGCCATCTCAAAGCTATATACAGCAGACCTGATTACATTCAGACCTTGGTCTGTATTCTTACAATGAGCAATGGGTTCAAGGGGTGGTTGCACTTAAGTCCAGGTGGGGTTAATTAAATTCATGAATAAACACGGAAAAATCTGTTTCTTAACACCATACAAAATTACACAGATAATTGTTTCCACGTTTGCATAGCTAAGTAGAAAGATTTTTTTGACAAATTATACAACAGCAATTTCAAAATGTTTGAATTTAATATATTCCTTTTCACATATGCAAGAATATACTTTAGTTTTAATAGAAATTTGGGGTTTTTAGTCACCTAATACTCCAAAGAAAGTGTTATTTTACCCAAAAATCCTAACACACAGAGATACCAATTTTTACGGACTGAACTAACCTAGCCTGCAAACTCTACCCATCCATTTGAATGAGAAATTATCAATTTCATTAAATATTCCCGAAATATGTGTTAGATTTTAAATCTGTAACTACAGCAAAGAAAAGGAAAGATCCTTTGAACATTTCTGTACCTGCTTAAAGCTGTGTTTGTATTCCTTGCAAGCAGTTTCAACTGTAAACTTTGTACTAAATATGTTACAAAGTTTTGCACCATAGCCATTGCGTCCACCTGAAAAAAACAACATAGAGTAAACTAGGGTTGGTTTAAATTCAGGATAATAAATCATGTCCTAATTTATCAAATTTATTTTTCCCTGCATTTCAGGAGCAGAAGTGTTTAAATACTCGTACACATTACAATTAAAATGCAGAAATATGTTGTTAGTCACTCAATAATGAGTAGTGACATTAGAGATGTAACTGTAAAGTTCTCTGTAAATATTGGTATTAAAAAAGGAAAAGTAAGACATTTCCTTTAAGTCTTTTTACTCTAATAAAGAGCTATAGTAATGGTAACTAAGTAATCACCTGTCATGAAACAGGAAAGAAAGAGAAAAATTAAGAAGGGGAAGCATACTGAAGAGGCACACAATGGCTTAACTGAATAAAACAAAGCACATTAAATAGTCTTGCCTGTAACTTTTTTCTCATCATCATCATAGTTGCTGGATGTTAGTAGCTGCCCAAAGATTAAAGCAGGTACGAATACTTTTTCTACTTTGTGTTCCACAACTGGTATTCCCTTTCCATTATTCCATATGCTGATAATGTTTGATTCCCTATAAAATAGTGAAGAAATTAAGCAAATGAATGCAATCTTGAAAACAGACTTCTGCATACCTGTTTAAATAACTACATAAAAATACAGCAAAAGACCATATTCTTACCACATTTACTTGGACCTCTAACAATTTTAATCACAAAAAAACCCCACTCATTTTTGCTTATTAGATGTCTTGGAAGAAGGAGCTTAATTGTCCATATATGACAGTATTCTATACAACAAAAGTAACCCCCAAAAATCTCTTTGAAGAGCTTTCACTATCAACATGATCAGCAACAGGATCCTGAAGCTTAGTGACAGAATTACACAAGTTAGAGATCTAGCTTTTAAGGTTTCATTGAAGTCCACCCAGACAAGTTATCATCTGTTTAAAACTGTTATTTCCGAGTTGTGATAAACATTGTAACTTATTTTATGTATCAGTGCCAAAATCCATCAATATCTGGCATCATTAATATTTCTACCTCTAATACAAAATTTTCATTTTCGAGTATTAGAGAGTTCAAAATCAGGACAGGTCAGGCAGATTTACACATTTACCATTTCCCTCCCACTCCATGATACAAGTAGAAAAATTACTTCTCAGCATATTTATCCTAAAGGTTAGGTCTGAAAACTAGCTTTCTAAATAATTTATTATTCATATAATGTCACTGAAAAGGTACTACTAAAGGAACCCAATCAGCATCTATTTAAATTCAGTACTTTTCACCAGAAATTCTCTCTTCAAGTATCCAGTTTCAAAAACCAGTGGTAATGATGTATTTGTAATATGAAGTTTCAGTGTGATATAGATGACTAATTCAAACACAGTCTTACCCTAATGCTAAAGGAGTTAACATAGAAGATCAAGAGCTGCAAAATTGTGTTACAAAACCTCAAAGCTGGTATTTAAGATTTGTAAAGAACCTGGCTGGCTATAGTTATGCACTGCCAAGCTTTCAATTTAACATAAATTTAATGATCTTCTGGTTTTAGGTTTCATTCAATCAAACATCAACGAATGGTTTAGGAAAGCAATTATTATAAATTCAGAACGGTAGCACTTACTGTTAACCACTTTTAATTCACCTCTTCATCTTAAAATATGAAGCTAAAGGAAATAATTCCAAAATATTCTGTTTTAAAGAAATCCAATTTCATTAGTAAAATCATTTGCACAAATCTAAACTGCAATAGCACTGGCAGGGAAAGCAAATGAAAACATGCTTTTACTTACGGATCAATGGATATTTTAATGCAAGTCATATTCTTGTCCCTCTGCTTATTGTCAGCAGCATTTACTATGAAACAAAGCAGCACGAATTAACACTTCATAGGCAATTATTAATCTCTTGGTCTGTAAAACTGATTTTATACATACTCCACCACCAGTTACAATAGTCCAGGTATTTCTTAACCTGGTAGCTCTTTGTATATATTCTGTATCTTAGCACTGGAGTCTATAAATATAACCAAGTATCTACAAGAAGGTATTTTTCAACCTTCTTATAATTACAGACTCTATTTTTAGCAGTTAGACTATGTCAGAAATAAATAGAGAAGTGTATTTTGTGAGCTTATAACTGTTCTTAACATACTGAGTACTTCATTCTTCTCTTGTTGTTCTTGTTTGGATATTTATTGCAGCATTTACATGAAAAACCCTAGAAACTTATATGCATCACCAGACCAGTTTACACATTGAAACCCACCAAAAAAGTCACATCTATTAAGGAGTGTTTTGACTGCAGCAAAAGTTGTCTCTAAAGAGCCTGTGAGACTTATAACTAACCGTGTACACAGTTTAGGATGAAAATAAGGATAACTGGAAATCAACATTTGATCAGACTTTAATTAAACTGCACTGTCATGTATATGAACTACAGAAAACAGAAATGTAACTGTGGCCACTAAACATGAAAACACACATTACAGTCACTTTCAGCATCCAAGGATGATCCATCTCATCATCCACGAAACAGATGAAGGTAAAACCCCACAACACTAAAGTACACCAAAGCTATCTAAACAGCTGACAAGGACCTCAATATAAGATCAGATATTTCAAGGTGCTTTTGCTAAAATCATGAAGCGCAGTTTCATTCAAAAGCATGCATAGCTAAAATGTCCCATTTTCACAATGTTATTACACTGACCCCCGGCTCTCAAACCACTCTCTGGAGCACTTTATTAGTGCTACATAAAGCAGCAATAAGCCATGAAGTACTACAATAAAGACAGGATAGTGATCTTCCTTTTGAATACGACAGTATGGAAGTGGTCTCCCCAACATGAAAAGCGAAAAAAATTAGATCTATGAGGCAGCACTCAAAACAGAACTGATTAAAGGTTTGCATTCCCTTATGTTTATCAAATTAATTAATAAGTTACAAACAATATAAAAAAAATTAAATGAGCATTCTTTTCCATCTGGTAAAGATATAGTCCTTACTGCCTCAAAGAGAATAATGCTGTAAAACATACTTTTAGAGATGTGCAGAAGTTGTGAACCTAACAAAGGTCACGACAAAACCGACCTCAGTAGACCATAATTTAATTTATGAGGTAATCCTACCAATCCTTAAAACAGAACTTCATAAAAGCTGATAAGATCAAGATTTCATGTCAATTAGGCCAAAATATCAGTTCAGCAGACAGCACAGTATTCAGATATTCCACATCTCTGCTGCTGATTAGTGTGTGCCTTTCACCAACAGAATATCATCAACCACTAAGTCACAGTAACTCTGAGAATTTTGACAAAATTATCTAAAAATAACTTTTTTGTGCCTTAGTCATAGTGCTTTTTAATGGCAGTATGATATTTATTTTAAAACTGTCTGAAGTCTAGAAATGATCCATGAAAACTACCACCATTATCCCTCTGTACAGAAGGAGGAAGTTTTAATGATTGATGAAAGGATGATCTAAGTGAACACTCAGACAATTTAGAAGTTGCGTTCTCTCAGAGGCACAATCTTCTTTGAAATGTCACTTAAAATTGTAGCCTTAATAACACTTCACAGATTAAAAACCTTGTAACAATATTGATCATAAAGAATGATCTAGTTTGGACATTCAGTAACAAATATTTACATTTTCTTACAAGTTCAGCTGAAAACTCCTTTTAAACTGTTCTATAGTTCTAGGAGACACTAAATTTTTATGCCCTATAGTTCAGTGGGACTCAAGTCTGTGATTTAAACTTAGATACAAGTTGCTGTACTTTAAGAGCACTCAGAAAAGCTTGTATTCCATAATGCTAAGACAGTATTATTGTTAAAAACACTTACCAAGGATTTCATCAAAGATCTTGTACAAGCCTGGAACAAAGGTAACTTCTCTGCAATTCATTCCTACATCTTCATCATAAACCCACATTAACTACATGTAAACAAAATAAAATAAAAGTATTTACTGTCTTGGTAAACCAGTCTATGATTCCCTAAGATCTATTTCCTTCAGGAACTTTCCTCTCACAGTCTGATTACTGCAGCCATTCAAGACAAAAGCAGAAGTCCGCAAAAATTACAACCGTACCCACGAAGAATTCCATAATGAAAATCCATTATTTTCTGCTTGGCAGGGAACTCCCAACAGTACAGACAGTGAAGTTCAAAGCAACTTGCAACTTCACAAAAACAGCTGAAGAAAGTGTCAGCAGGAAGCTAAAATTCTCTGTTCTCTACCTAAACAAACAGACCAAAGCATTTTTGGACCTACAACAAATGCTACTTACAAATATGCAAACATATGTGTGTGCATACAGGCATGTTTGTGAGCACAGACTTACACATAAATGTCTGTTTGCACACACAGGTGTGTGTTTGTGTTTTGACTGGATTTCAATATTTTTTGACCGTATCTTTTCAGATGAACCAAGCCTTAAAGCAAGTCTTACCCCTTCCTACTCATGCATACATAAACAAGACCACAGTTTTTAACTTTATAATTCAGAGAAAAACAGAGGTGCATCTATTTAATAACCAGAATAGACATTTCCTCATTAAAACAACAAAACCTGTTAAGACTGTAAATTAAGTGACACTTACCTGAGTTAAGGGTTCAACTGAACCAATGTAGGTATCTGGACGGAGGAGGATGTGCTCAAGCTGAGTCTTTTTCTGATAAACTCTCTCAACAGACATCTTCTTTGAAGTGTCATTTTTAGTAATGCTTTCTGACTCTTCCTTTTTTGAAGCATTCATCTGATTATCAAATAATGTCTAAAAAAACAAACCAAACCAACAATCAACCTCATTCAATCTGTCACTCTTGAGATATAAACAAAATCTGCCAGAGATCTAAATTACAATCAAAACTTGTCATGTAATTTAAATGTTAAGTTTTCAGATGTATTAAGATAAAGCTATCACTGCAACAGAGAAAAATCAACGGATTACATGACAGATCCTTAACAAATTGTAGCATATTCAAACTTTAGCAATTTACTAAGCACAATAAACCAAAATAAGGAAACAACAGTACAAAAGGCAGCCATCTCTTCAGGTTAAGTATTTAGAACATCCATTTTGTGCATAAGCATTTGAATCCAAACCACTGAATATTGTTCTCAATGATAACAGCACTACGACACTTTTACATTATAGTCTGGACAATTCATCCAGCAGGACTTAAGAAACACTGCAATGCCTCTCCTACTGGCTTCTCAATTACTATAATTTACATTCTCTATTGAAGTGATCAAACCTGATACAATCCCAGAATGCTTTATGGTGGAAGGAGAGACACTATTTACAGGAGCACATAGGGGAATGACAAGGGGGAATGGCTTCAAACCAAAAGAGTAGGTTTAGACTGCATATTAGGAAGATATTCTTTACTTTGATTAGGAAGACCCTTTACTGTGGGGGTGGTGAGGCACTGGCACAGGCTGCCCAGAGAAGTTGTGGATGCCCCATCCCTGGCAGTGTTCAAGGCCAGGTTGGACAGAACTTTGAGCAACCTGGTCTAGTGAAAGGTGTCCTTGCCCACGGCAGAGGGTTGGAACTTGATGATCTTTCAGGTCCCTTCCAACCCAGGTCATTCTATGATTCTATGAAATAAGCCAAGGACTGTAAGAAGAGAGAATCACATAAGCTAATGTTGGAATGTAAACAGAATTCAAGCCTAATCTGTCTGGATTTTATGAAAAACACCTTGAAAAATAGTTTTATGGTAAACTAACCCACTTTGGGATGGGGAGGGAGGTGGGATACGGTGCACTTTCAGCAATTTTTTTCCTGATCGATACCTCCTTGTCATTGAACGAAAACCACATAAAAGAAAAGGTTAAAATCTCAGAACAAGCAAATATAGAATAGCCCTATTCTGAGACAGTAAAAGCATATATACAAAGAGACTAGTAAAGACATTTTATAGTATGCATTCCTGTACGTAATTTGGAATTATCTGAATTATCTTAAAAATGCCAATAAAGGTAACTTTAACTCACAGGATTTATTTGCCTGGCTAGAGAACATGAGAAATTCTGTCCCCACCCACCCAGTACCTGAAACAGCCTCCTTCTCTCGGAGGGGGTTATAAACTCTGAAGGTGTTACGTGACCAGTAAAAACTATCACCAGACAAATTATGAGGACAAAACCCACTTGCCACTCAGGTAAATTTTTCCCTCTCATTTAGCTGTTTCCAGTATATGTCTATATAAAGTAAATACAGGCTAAACTCCGACCCTCAATTAACCAGTCATCATGCAAATTTTGTGGCCAAAAGGAAGTGTAATCACGTCTCCTTCAATCTTGCTTTTGTTGCAGCCTCAGATAGCACTGAAAGCAAAGGGTAAGAAAGCACATAAATCCATAGGAAAAAGGAGCAAAGGATACTGAACTCACACAAACAACTTCAGCAGAATCAAAAAGGCCAAACGCCAACCTATAGTACATAATTCTCCACATATTAATCCCATTTATCTTCTCCAGCTTCTAGTACTCCGGCTGTGATGCCTCTACACCTCCCCCCCACCCGGCACAAGAATAAAGCACTTAATTCTATTCCTAACAGGGGAAATTACCTTTCTATCCCAGATTTAGGGATCACATTTTTCTAGTTTATCTATGGAAATTCTAGGAAACACACTTCCAGAGACACACTTCGAGACAAGCAGATTGTGTGCGCCAGTGATGACAACAACCAATTATTTGGCCATAAGTAAACCTGAACATGCCAAATGAGAATAAAATTCCCTATTACCTACTCCTGTATCTGACAGCATACAGTGGAAAAGGGGAAAGAACCCAGGGAACCTCAAAATCTGGCACTAGGATTACACACAGCAGAGTTAGAACCACAACACTAGCTCTCATGTCTATTCTTCTGGAGTCTATCTCATTTTCTGCCAAACAGGGAAGTTGCAAAATCACCTATATGATTAGAGGGCTTTGGTAATCCAAGTTAATTTAGCCTTCACAGTTATTTGGTCTTACACTGTGATAACCCTTTCACCATCACCCTAAAAATATTAGCTATGGATCAACTAAGCGAGCAGAAAAGGAACAGAACATTGCAAATAGACACATGAAACTGATACATACATGGAAGAGAAGGAATGAGTATTGTTACTAAAGAAGCACTGCCAATAGTTGCAACATAATTTTTTTTCATTGAAGTAGTTCTGTGAATGATGTCCAGGCTTCCAATGAGTTTCACTGCACATGTATATAAATATTTTTTATTTTATTACCATCCTTGATATCATATCTCATAGGAATTACCCTTAGCTCACTTACTGGTCCCACAGTTCTGTTAACACTGTTTTACTATGCTTACTTGTTCTAAAGGGACCAGGGACTAGCAGGAAAATAATATAATACTTCTCAGATTAAATAAGTGTTGGAAAAAATGGAAGAGAGGAGATGCAGTTCATATAGAAAGCAAAAGAATTCCAAGTGCAAAAACCACCAGAATCTTGTTCAAACAGAACTGTTTCATTTGCTCCCAATTCTTAGGCTTTAGGAAGTTTTTACAGTCAGGGAAGTATGTGAAGGGCAGTTATCACATGCCAGTTCTTCAGCTGATGTGTACATCAGTATTGCATTCTTAGGACTCCAAAACCTTTACTCATCCAGCATGTGGGGACTGGGGTCTAACCACGCATCACAACTCAGCAAACACATTAACACAGAGTAAGAACTCAAATCTTAGCCTAAAATATTTAGGCTACAGTTTTCCTATCTCCAATAGCAAAAATGTTACGGGACAAGTAAAGTAAGAGTCAGAAGATTAGAAGAAGTTCATTTCATTGTGACTGAGTAACTCTAGATTGTGAAAAATTATTACAGAATAGAATTATTGGGAAGGGATTTCTGCAAGCTATTGCCTTTAATACAATGCTAGGAAATACATTTCTGCTTTCCAGTGGAAGTCTTACTGACAGCTTGGAGTTTACATTTTCCAATTTATCAGTAATACATGTAGAGTATCAAAACTCTATCTTCTGTTCAGAAGCTACTTTCAAATTCTTGTCACATCGACAGACAAGAGAGGTCATATCTAAACAAACTCTGCTGCCTAAAAAGAGTTAGCCCTGCAGAAGTGTCCCTTCTTGGGGACACATAAGGTTTACTGTAGCCCAGCATTAGTAAAGATCTTCTATTACTGTACTCCCTGGGTCACCTATATCCCTTATTGTTTATAACACACTCATTGGAACATGATAATCTATGATTTAAGAAGGGACAAAAATACACAAAGGATCAGCATAACATATTTTCGTTCTGGTCAATGATTTAAAAAAAAAAAATAAAGGAAAAAAGTAGTCTTAAAGAACTTTAATGCTATAGTTATTATTAAGACATCACAAAGTATGCCCAACTTAAATGTTCATTTCATTGTCATAGAGAAGGACAAATTTTATTCATGATGTATGATTTTATTCATACAATACTCCAAGTATCATACACATTCTGTATGCAAAAAACCCTCATGTAATAAACATTCAGAACTTATTTAACATGCTACTGAAACACAAGCATAAAAGTAAAATCCCAGAAATATTCAACTACACAAATGAATGTTACTATGCAGGTATACAAGGATCAAAAGTCCACAGGACTGCAGTTTCCCAGACCAAGCATTTTGGGCCATGCTGTATCCAAAAAACCAATTCTGAATCTCTGTATCTTCACCTCAAATGGGCATTTTTAGAGTTCAAGTGATGCTTAGAACTCATTCCAAAAAAGAAAAAATCTTCATCACCGAACACAGGATAGAGGTCTACGGACACAAACATCCTCCACAGTCTTACCATTATGTGTTCCTTGATAACTTAAAAAAAATAAAAAACCAAAATAAAATTTAAGTATTTCCAACTTCTGTATTCCTACTACTTAAAATACAAATAAATGCAGCAGGAAAGTCCTCCCCCACCTTTTCTTTTTTTTTTTTAACTGGGCAAACACTTAACCACAGTGCTGTTCAACTGACAATCTCTGCTGTATATTTTGGAATTGTCTCAAGAATGCCTTTTGTATTCTGTCCTGTATGAAAGATCTTCATATTGTTAAAGCTCCAATAACACTTCTCAAAACAGCACCAGCTGTTGTTTCATGAGAAAACCCCTAAAGAGAATTAACCAAGTGTCACAAAGGGCTTAAGTCTTCTGCTTCACAGTAAGACTGCTTCTTGCTTTTTTGTTTACAGGTTACCCAATGTTCAAGGTCTGCTTTGCAATTTTAATGTTGCCAATTTTTTTTTTTTTTATTTTTTATTTAGACATAGTGTATGACTTTCCCAATGTTCTTGTGACTTTCAAGCCTTTACAGATTCTTATGAATCCTGTGGACTTTCTAACCCTCCAGACTGATGCCAAATATCCACATATGGGTAAGTCAGCAAGATGACAGTACTTAAGTAGTTTGGAAAGCTACAACCTATTGCATTGTTCATCCTTCTTCAAAGACATGCAGTCATACTTCATACAGTGACCTCTGATGGTGCCAGCTTCCTACATGCTCTTAAACACAGCATAGTGCCAACTGGATAGAAAAGCCCTAATTTCCAGCTGACAGCAATTGCTGCACAGGTTACTTATTACATCATGACTATTGTGCATGCCATCATAACCTGGTCTTATCAGGGCAACTGCTTTCCCCAGGATGATTGCAATGTCTGCAGAGCTTCCCTTTTGAAGTTGTTTTTGCCATGAATTTATCTAGTACTATGTGAAAGCTACAGTCATTCTTTCCTTTGGTGATTTCCAGAGTCAGAACCCAAGTGGCTGCTGATAGTCGACAGTTTGGCAAAAAGGCTTTTACTGTCTACCTTCGAGCCATGAACTCACATATTTTGCTTTGGCATCTTCTTTCTTCCCATTTTGCCTTTTTTTTTTTCATGTTGTGTTCTCACTCATTGACATTTCTGTGTATAACAAGGCATGTGTAACCTCCATATTAAGTCAGAGATTTTTATTGCCTTTTTGTAATGAAAACCAGGTCATGTCATCTTTCTTTGCATTTTGAGCCATCATGCTGAGTTTGGTTACTTATGCTGCAAACAGCCGTACTTAATACAGCTAAATCTTAATACACACTTGATCTGGAGAGTTTGGCAGCTCCAGAGAAAATCTATTCCTATCTAAATACACAATAACATGTAAAGCTACAACAAAGAAGGTAGGTTTCATCATCAGTTTCAATCTTGTCATAACTGGAATATATACATCCTTGGTCTGACTCCTTACTTCAGGTGAAAGCTTTACTCTTAATTAAGTAGATGAATTCCACACCATAGCAAGTTGAAAAACCTGAAAAATGTTAATATTTATGTTAACATCTCTCCCCACTGACACAAACTTAATTTTGTATTGGGCACTATCTTCTCCTCCACTGCAAAATATCTGCATACAACAACACTAACGAACCATTTTTCTTTAGTCTGCCCATTCTTTCTTACCCCTGTTAGGTGGCAAGAAAAGGGCTCATTTTCTACATTGGCAGACAAGCATAAATGAGCCTAGAAGAGAATATGTAGGTGAACAAGGAGTTTCCTTCCCTTTGGCTTTGTCTTTTCTGCCTTAACCTCATAAAACTACTCCATATAATGAATACTCCTGATACACACTCCTGAACAGGCAAATGCAGCCCTGGGACATAACAATTTAGAAAAGTACATGCCATGTGTCCTACATTTCCTTAAATATAGAGTAGGATAAGCACATTTAGTGGGACAAGACAGTAAATTTTGAGTGTAATTAAGCTGTAAAACCTTGGGAGGTTAATTAAGTAATGAAATCCAGGGATTACAGTTCTAAACAAAACTACCTCGTCTGAGGGAGATATGCTATATCTCAAAAAAGAAGTGTATAGGTGCAATATGATAATTACTAGGGAATTCTGTAGATAACAAGCACTTGACAGTAGTGTGTCATATATTGGATCATAATGGCCTCTTCTTGCCCTAGAAAAATAGACAATGAATAAAATTTTACCTAAACATTTTGCAATCTTCCCAAAGAAAACTCTGGCTGAGAATACCTCCCACCATGAAAACAAAACTGGAGGGAGTTTCAAAATAAACCACTCTCCTGCTGTGTTTAACAAATGGTTGGGGTCTCCTGCCAAGAAGAAAACACACAAAAGTAACAGTTCCCTCTTACCACAGCAAATTTCCATAGACTGCTGCATACCATTAGTGACACGAACTAAATCTCTCTATCACATCCTTCCCAAAGCTGATCATGGAACGGAGCTCCCAGTAAATTCATCCAGAACCAGTGAGACTAACACGTTTGTTCATTTCAAATTCCTACCTTTTTTTTT
>VWZT01001851.1:5283-16460 GCA_013397055.1 Pachycephala philippinensis | reverse complement strand
TTTTTTTTTTTTTTAAATCTCCTGATTCTGACACTTTGCTCTGGACTCTGAAAGCATCACATTACATAGAGCTTAGTGATGATGATTCAGTTATGGAATAGCTTCAGAATGGTCAGATTTCCCTATTATAGAAAACCAAAACAGTTAATTGCTGCCCTCCTCCATTCCTTACAGTGGAATCAAACCCAGCTCACAACAATCTGGTTCAGAGACCAAACACAGCTTTTCCCCATTTTTCATTAACCAGAAGCAATCGGTTGTCCACCAGCTCACTTTTCTGAAAAAGCTTGCTAGAGAATCAGATAACTTAGTGGTGCAAAAGAAAAGAGCAAGAAACATACAGCTAGGAGCATATAGTTAAAAAAATACCACACTTTTCAACAGGAATTGCTAGATTGTTTAGCTGCACAATGAAATGACACTCTTGGAATTACAGAGCTTCATCTTCCTAGTAAATACCTAAACAACATAAAAGTAGCATTATTTTTATTTTAGGATTATTAATACATAACATAGAGGCACACCGGATTTAAATAAAAAATTAGGGATTTGCTTTCTCCCTCCTTTTTGAAGAATAACACCTTCGTGCAAATACGTCTGCTCACTGTAATTACTTCTGACCAGAAAATCATGCATATTGTTTTAAATAGGAATTCACTTTCATTTATATTTAGTACAGCAACAGTTACGCTTTATTTGGCATAGGCTTGTACACAATCAGCAATACATTCAGATCCTGATCTTTACTATGTTCTTTAAAAGCAGGTGTCTAACATCTGCCCTTGCATGGTGACAGTTAAATTGAATTTTATTGCTAAATTTTTCTGTTAGTCTGAAATTTTTTAGTTGTCTATCCATTGACAAGTTCTATTCCAATACTAATTTTTATAGTGCTTACACAGTATCAAAAAGTACATCCATGGGTGATCTGGTAACAGATTTATCTTCTAAGAATCTCTCATTTCCAGGCAAAATTCAGAGACAAACAAAGGAAAAAAAATACTCTAAGAGAATAAGGAATTTATTAATATTAAACTTTAAGACGTCTTAGGACTGTTTTCTTACAGATTCTGGTAACAGTGGTCTTTGGAACCACTGGCTGAAGCCGTTTGACAGAATGACCAAATCTATTTGGTCCACTGTTTCATCAGCCAACTCACACACAAGCCCTCCACTAGCCAAAAAATCAAAAAGTTAGAGATTCTGACATCTGAACTTCAGGTTATCAGTATCTGGCTGCACCTCTTTATAACTCAGTGTTTCCCACATCCTCGACCTTTTTTTAATACTTTACTGCATCACCAGTTTGAGCACTGTGAAAGCATTCCAGAATCCCAGCACATTTCCATTTCCCAATTGCAAGGATTACTTGCCACAACCTAACAGATTTCTCTTTCTGAAAAACAAAATCTCTGAAGCCCATGCAGGCTGTATGTCAAGTACCACATCCCTAGAACAGCACTGGGATATTTCCTTCCAGATCCTCCGGGTTCTGTGGCCAGCTTGAACCCATATCATACTGCAAGGTATTTTTTCTCTGCTGATTTATCTTCCTTATTAACAAATAAACTTTAGAAAAAACTTCAGGCAGGACTAAGGCAACATTCAAGGTGTTCACGCTGCAAGACAGCACATGGAGAGAACAAATCCAGCAGGGTAGTTTTTCAGCTCACATTAGCTGGCACACATGAAGATTTTATTCTACACAGCACCCCAAACCCAGGCTTTTCTGGTCAGGTTCAGAACTACCAGTCACACTACATCAGTAATAGAGGAGAGTCCAAATATCATTTAGAAGTTACTTATCCAACTGCACTCTTCAGTGGGAAGCAATTCTCTGCTGAACAAAAGAAGCAAATTCTTAAACTCCCACGAACGTAACAGCTATCAGTATATTAGGATTTATTTATAATAACGTACCTTTATGTTATTTGCCTGTCTACCTTGCATTCAAATACTAAAACACCTTGACTGTGATATTTGCATTTTTCATACATCCAATACCCATGGTGCCCTAAAAAGGAACGCAATATGATCAGCAGAAACTATTAGAAGTCTGCTCCCTGGAACCTTCAACAGAAAAGCAATAGCAACATATTTACTTAACACAAGGCACCATGTCAATGAAAATTAATAAGCTTTTTTTCCTTTTAAAAAAACTGTCCCAAACATTGAACAAACTCTACGCATTCATACCACAGTTTGCTCCACACTAAAATCTACTTTTTTATAACTAGAAGCACCTATGGTAACACAGCCACATTTTTCTGGTATTCTCTAGTTTCAAAATTTTTTTTTTTCTGCCATATTAAAAAAAAAAAAAAAGATCCAGTGTTCCTTAAAAAAAGTAGCTTGAGTTTAATTACTCAGCTCCTACTATGCAACATCTACTCCTCCTCTGGAGACTTTACAAGTCTTGAAATGTTTTACAAGCCTCATAAATATACTACACTTTCTAGTCTCAATTCTGTAGTAAACTCCATGAGAAAGGAACAGAGGGTTTGTGTTCCAGACATTTACAGCAATTCAGAAGGAGGAAAACAGAGGCATCAGTGAGTCAATAAAGCCTTAACACTGTTCCAAAACTCCCCTCTCTTCCTCAGCCACTCATCCTCCCACAACAACATTCCTACAGAAGTCATTAGGAAAATCCTTTCAGGATTGTTCACTGAAAGTTCTGACAATCTTGAAGATCATCAAAACTCTACCCTTTAATTTGCAATTTAAGAATTGTGTCTTGGCAGGCAGAAGAATCCACCTCTCCATAAAAAGTGCCATAATAAAGACTCGTAAAATAGCTTCAAATATATTTTGAGATTAATTTTTAAGTTGTTTTGCATTTCCATCACCTTTCTGTTACCTGACATGGATGTTTTTCACTCAGCCGGCAGAGAAGAAAGTCTACATGGCATATTCTGAAAGATTTAACTAGTATCAGGAAGGGCAGGATAACAAGATACAACTTTAGGTTTGTTTCCTCTCAAGCAACTGGACCACCTCCCTCCCTCTCCACCAGCAAACCACTACGGAACTTCTTCCTCCACCCCCAGTTTTACAGTCTCCTATCTGTGATTTTAAGAAAAACCCTCTTCTGGACCTACTTAATACCAAAATAGAATAACTGCCTCACTTCTTGCAACTGCTCTCCTCCAAGCAACTTGTCTCCCTTTTACTCCAAGACTGTGACACGACACCTCAAAGTTTTCATGATGATGCTGTAATACAAGAGTGGTGGAAAACACTAAGTTAGGATCACTAAACAGAGTATGATAAAAAACACTACCTCAGCCAACAAAAAGCTCTGTGCTGATGCATGGAGTAACAGCCTGAACGACTTCAGGTAGCAGAACTCTCTGTTTCAGCTGGACTGACACAATGTTATTCTTCCCCAGACACCTTGCCACTCTTGTATCTTTATATCACACAACTACCAAGGGAACAAATACAGGACTGAAATGTTCACGTATTACCACATTATCTTCCCTAAAAACTCCAAATAGCCCAGAGCTACCAGGGATTACACAGCTGGAAATATCTCCAGTGAAGCTCACAGTACCCATTTCTCATACGTAAAGATGCTCTGCTTAGGGGATGACCCCAGAATTTTAACTGCTCTTATTACATTACACATCAAGTTATCTGGTTGCAAGAGCTTTTTTTTTTACTATTTTTTTTCCTCTACTTTATCTCAGCTTCTTTTGATTTATAGGAAAATAACTTCTCAATGTTATCTTATAGCTCCTGCACTTTGTCATGACAAGAAAATATTATTTCTTGCTCTCCCCTAAAGATTCCTTCACAGATCGAGAAAGCTGGTGTGAGTTTTTGGCACCTCACTAAGGTAGACATTTGCCCAGTTTTTCATACATTTATTCTTTGCACAACTTTCCAATGTCTTAAAGAAGGAACAGGAAGCCCAAGACTAACCAGGCCCATTAACTCACTACAAAGGAGCAAAAGAAATCAGCACCTCTTCAAGATATGTGGTGTCCATGAAAGGCAGAGGGTTTAATATCTCAACTGCAATTCTACTTCATAAATCAGGAAAAAAACCCACAGTAGCTTAAATATTTTAATCCTCTTTTACATCTTTCTTTTTTTTTTCTTTCTTTTTTTTTCCCCCCTTTAAGGTAGCTTTTTTAATTATATCCAAAGGAAAATACAGATCTGAACCTTTCAAACATGCTCTCGCTCAAGCAGATTTTACACTAACTTTGCTAACACCCTTTTTTCTTACTTGCCGAAAAAAACCACTAAAATTGCTAGATGTGGATAGTGTAACAAATACACAGATTTATCACCTTCACAAAATAAAAAAAAAAATAGAAGTAGTACTTTACTTTCAGTGGCAAACTATTTCTATGTAAATTGGAATTGCATTGAGACACAGACAGGATATTAAAATAGCTTTATTAAATGAAACTAGATGAGCTGATATCATAGAGTAAGTTAACAACACACTTCAAAACACAACTTAAAAGGACTTAGTTCATAAAAGCATTTACAATCACACTGAAATTTTAAAAATAGCAGATCTGATGCTCACTTGTCAAGGAGGGGAAGAATATTTCCTTGCTTTTCACACCAAATTTTTGAGTACTCATTACTGAAATACCTGAAGAAAATGGCTAGGAAACACTTTTGAATAAAAATTACAAAGAGCTGGTTTATCACTTCACTTATCAGGAAATGTTTTCTTCTGTATTTGCAACACAAATAAATACTTGGTGTTTGATCTTGACACCTTGTTTTTGTTGCTAGAACTTAAAATGTACTTCAAATTTTAGTATTTATACTCAAAGTTATGTAATAATATTTTATGTGCCTTAACTTAGTATTTACTTTAAATCTGGAATACTAGCCTTAAAATACATTATTCCAAAATATCTGGTTTCCAATACAAGTACTTGAGAAGACACCACTTTGTGTTTCCAAGCACAGAATTTTCAAAACAGGCTTCTTCACACAGTTATGCACATTTAGAACTACGTATTTTTTGCTCAATCTGCTTTTGAAAACTTTCAAAGCACCTATTTAATGTAGAATAATACTTTCACTGTGGGTGGCTTGCAAGAAATTTACTGTTTCAAATGAGGAAAATGAAGTTTTCTGAGACAGTTTTCATTCTTAAAAACTGTCCCATTTTTAAAAACATTCTTTCATTCTTCTATATAATCTGTAATATATATACAAAACTCACTCCCAGGGATGAAATCACTCACATCCATCAGCTATGAATCACATGTGCTGCTTTTCATTAATTGAAACATAAACATGCATTTGCAGACTGCCCTTGCACATAGACACACAAGACAGTTTAGATGCAAGGTAAAAACCTACTTCTGGAAAAATAAAGTCAGTGAAAATGAAATAGTAAATTTAATCAGTAATTTTTTCAGACCTAAGCTGTCTATTTTAGACTACTCATATGCTCTTTGGAAAGGTTATTTTATCTGTCCAAATAAAGTAATTCCTTACTTACTCTTTAATACAGCACAGGCACCTTAGAAATTAAATGTACACACACACACAGAGAAATCTACACAGGTCGAACATTGACAGAGAACACGTGCTTGAACGTACACCTTTCCCCACCAAACATCTGAAGTAATTGCCCACAAACTTTTTAAAATCAACTCCCCTCACAAACTCTGAGATATACATTCCTTCCTAGACTTGGTTACAAAATTTCACCTATGCCAGAACAAGGTTTCCTCCCAGCTCAGAACACAGAGGGTGCAGATGCACGTACTGAGCTGTGGGACTGGCTCAGCTGCTGTCAAAGACGTGGCCCCGACCCTATTCCAGCACCAAGCCTCCACTTGATATCACCTCTATCACTTCTTTGATCCTGCATAATTCAGCACTCTGACAAGGAGAAGACTGGACAACAAAAGTATTTAATGAATGGTGGTGTGGAGGGTAGAGGATAAGAAGCAACCACTTTTTTTTTGGCAGGCAAACCAAAACATCTGAGGAATCTCTCTTCAGAGCTATTGTGTCTGACTCACCCAACTGAGCCACAAACAATTCCCTCTGGTGCTAGAATATCCAGGAGAGCCATGACATCTCTTTACAGCACTGCTTCCTTAAGGGCAGCAGAATCAGAAATACAACAAGACCAGGAGGGAATGCTGCTTCCCCTCAGCTGTTGGGTATAACTACATAGCTCAAAGCCTACAAAACACATTCTGTTTAGTAAAAGTAAATATTAATATTAATACATTGGGGCAAGTATTTCAGGTCTGACCTTCCTTTCATTGTATAACTGTGAAAAAAGGACGGGGAGGGAGGGGAAGGACACACAGAACAAAAAACCTCCCAGTCCTCTGGTCACCATAATAGCAAAAGACAGACACTTGTATAAAGCAAGAGAAGAGCACTGGAACAAGGCTTGGCAACAACACAGGACTTTTCCCCCACCCCCCGCCGGCTCGGCAGACACCACAGTGTAGCAGAGGAAAGATAAGACAAAGTAACAGCACATGTAACAACTGCAACATATGTGACAACTGCGTCCTGGCTCCAGCCAGCAGAGAAACACAAGGCCTGATCCAGATAAAGAAATGGCAAGAACAGAAAGCTAATTCTGAACTTTAACATGGGCCTGGAGAGGCAACTAAAGAGGTGTAAAGGACTCAGGAGTAGGAACTTCATCCACCTACTCCTTTGAAATGAATAGCATAGTAATAAACAGCAATAAAAAGGATAAAGGACTATTTACCCTTGGCTCACCTCTAGGACAGTATGCCTATTTCTAAAACCAGAAGATTTGATTAGAATTTGGTCATATTACTGAACCACATCTGCCAGCTGTTTGTCCTTCAGGCAGGCAGAACCTCGACAGCTTACAGAAATGGACCCGTGATAGAGCAGTAACACAGTGCAACTCTTGGGCACGCTGTCATATCCCAACACTCTCCCTCCAAGCGCTATATTGACAGAAGAAGGGAACACTTGTGTTGCTCCCGTCCAAAAGCCCCTGCTCCCAAATCAGAGGAATGGTCAAAGCTTGGTGTAGCAGTGATGGGTAGATCCTTGGGGCAGGAAAGATCCAGTTCAGATTTCGGATGCATAAAACCTACCCATTAAGTTAGAAATCACCCAGTGCAGGAGCCATAGCCAGTGAATTATGGCACATCACTAAAAGTTATCGGACATTATTCAAGAGGAAGAGTTGTTTTAATCCTCTCAGAACATATTATTAAAAGCCAAATCAAACTGAAAGTCATCCCTTTATTACAGTTAAAAGTATTTGATTTCGAATGAAACGATAAAAGAAAAACAAGGTCCCTTTAATAGGACTAGACTGGGCTTTATTTGTTGGTGCTTTTTTTAAATTTTATTTTGAGTTTGCTATCTTATCAATTACATACATTCTTCATATTATTAAAAAATGACATTATTAAGTTAAAAGTTATTTTTAAGGTAAACTCTGAAACTTCTGAAAGACGCTAACAGTTGAATTTAGATTATTTGAAAGGCTGGTTCTTTTCACTTACCAATATACATCTACTGTATTTATTCAAACAAGTATAACCCAAATATATGCAACATTTCCATATATTAACAATATACCTTATTTCCTTTCTGCTCCATCCAAGGAGCAGATATTAACGATATTTTTTAAAAGAGAAGTCACGTGAACACTCAGAATATATTCACTTTAAGCTAGCATTTCCTAGAGCTGAAACCTGTCCCTTTCACCAAAGACAGGAAAATGGAAGTGGTGTTCAAAGTCCTAAATTATTATCAGGAGTCTCAGCTTCCATTTATCAGGCTCATGTAGCTCTTAGGGTCGAGAAGAAACTCTTGAAAACACTGACAGAAGTAAGTGATTAAATGTTGCTTGTTTGAAATACTCAGTTTTGTGGGCTTTAACATTGTATCAGAACCAATGCACTTCAAAGAGTTACTTGCAATGACTTCACCTTCACTATAAAAGGCATATTTATAAAAACAAATTAGGTGCTATTACTGTACCATTACAATTCATTTTCTGTAGTTCCTAAACACACACAGAGGCTGAAGAATTATTTCTTTTGTTCAAAGTAAGTTTTTCTAGCATTAGAAAATGCCATTACATTTCACCAATGAAAACTCTTCTAGTTACAAATCCATGCTTTTAGAACTAACTCTTAATACAACTTAGCACTTTTGTGAGTGACACTTGGAGATCACCCACTGAAAGTAATTTATATCATTCTGTTGGACAAAACTCCACCTTCTACCAACTATTAGAGTGCAGAGCTGCAAGTTGATTTCAGAAAATCATCAACGAGACCAAGAAAAGAAAAAAAGCTATTAAAAAACCAAATAAGTACATTTTACAAATCAGAGATTATCTTGGTTTATCTTCAGTTGAATAATGCTAAATCATTTTCCCAGTAAATATTTTCAACTGTTATACTCTCGTGTGTCCCCATCATTGGTAATTGTGCCTGCTTACCAGCTAACGAGTTACATTTCTTCAAGTCCTGTGACAGCTGAAAACACAGACGACTTGCTGTTTGTTTCCATAAACATTTAATTCCTCTTGCTTTTAAAAGTAAAAGTAGGTATCACCCGATGCTTGTACGATGTCTCATTATGGAATTCACTCTAGGGTAAATTCTCTGTTGTAGGAAGTACCTTTCTTTTTTCACAACTGCACGTAATTCTTTCCTACCTACAAGTGTGTTCTTTGAATCACACCCAAAGCTGAAGTTACACACACAACTCTTTACTAAAATGTGAGCAACTAGGTTATGTACACAGGATCTGCTAGTTTGAAACGTAAATTAACATCCCACCAAGTTCTAAATGTTTCCTCATCTTTAGGGCCAGACTTTCTTCTGTTACCCTTCAATTGTTTAACTCGTGGTCTTATTAAGAAACCACAAACTACAGAGAATACATTACTCAGACGGAGAAGCATCCCAGTGGTTTCAACACACTTGCAAGAATTCTAAAGAAATCAAGGTGGTTTCAAAACGATCTACAACCAAACTGCAAGTGGTTGCATATCCAGCAGATATATGGCAAGCAGATTAAAGCCAGACAGCTAAAACTATTCTGTCCCTACCTCTGTACCTCTCACCCTCAAGGACAGCATACCATCATCTACAAATGAACCACCACCTAAACTAACATTTTTTTCAGCCTGGCACACTGGCCATGGCCCCATCCAATTCAGTGCTACAACAATATTGTTCTTTTGTATGCCAGTGTTCTACAGCTGACATGGAACAGGTCTGGTTTTAGGAGCTGGCTCAGAAATCCTACCTTCCCCATTTAAAATGCACGAGAGAAAGAATGTCCCACTGTTTTCTGAAAAAATAAATGAACACGGTTTTAACTAAAAACAAAATATTTCCCTACAACTACTCTGAGTTGACAAAAACACTTTTAACTTTTACTGCTTTTAGAGAATGAAAAGTTTGATCATTTCCAGTTGTAGGAAACTGTTGACTCACCATAATTTCAACCCCATTACATTTAAGAACATGTTTCATTAAAAATGCCTATTCAGTAATTTTCACACTTCATTCTGCAGTTTTCTGTATGAGCTGTAAAACTTTCAATTACTTGGTCAAACCTAGATGGTAAAAATCTTAATTCTGAAGAGCCATCCAAAGACCACAGTTGATAAAGATCGCAAAGTATTGCGGAAAGAAAGGAGAATAATTTTAGCTTCTCAACTTAGGGCTGTTCCCATGTCTAAACTGTCTAATTTCAAGTGGCACACCCAGAAACTTGCACATTTTTTTATATACCTTTCCATGCTGCCAGCTTCTTAAAATTAAAGAGAATTACCGACATAAAACACAGTAATTAGAGCCAAGGAAATAGTCCACCATCAGAACACATAGGATTTGTTCACTCCAATGATGCTTCTTTACAGCTCCAAGACGTAGAAGGACACAAGAACAAGTTTGCTGTTACTCTCTTTAACAAGACTTGTTAAAAGTTCCTACCTCTGTGAAGCACATGTATCTGATTAAAGATACCTCACCACCTATCAATCAAGATATAGTGTCTTCTGCTTAAACATTAAAGAAGTTACCCCTCTATGCTGAGCAAGAGAAAGGCAGGGGAGTTAGTGATTGGCTGAACCAGACCCCTTCAGGTCACCTTTGCTCCTCCTTCCTCTCAGGTCTCACCAAAACCTGAGAGCATCCACTGTTACTACAGACGAGGGGAGCACCTCTGCACTGGGAGCCAGGGCTCGAACTCTCTAAGGACTATAAGGAGGCTCAAAAGGATTCACCAATTCTAGAGTCAGTTATCACCAGCACCCTCTCTAATGTTAATACTTCCATCCAATCCACGAAAGGCAGTAAAACACCCCCTTCTTGTAACTCTAACTCTGTTGAAGTTACAAGTTTTGGAAGATGATGAAGTTGAATGTCAAGATGGAAGAGCAAGCACATAGCTCCTACTCCCTGTCTCTGAAACTTGGGAACTTCAGGTATTGTCCTTTCACACAGCTGGAAAAGAAGATGGGATCAACACAGAGCCCCTCTGCTAGCCCGCAAAGGCTATGCTCTACGAACAGGAGGCAACACCTGCAACTCTGGCGGGACAGACCGACCACGTCTCGCTGTGGAGGACAGCGACTTCAAGACAGCCCTGATAACCCACCCGCTCCTCCCAGGGCGGGAGGCTCCTTCCCACCTGTTTGCTCACAGACTGACCTCTTCCCTACGGCTCCCAGCACCCCGAGGAGCACCCCCAGGGATAAAAGCTCCCTTCTTGTAACACCAATCCCAAGCCCAGGCTTTCTCCTCCTACCCTGGAGCCCTCCACCGAGCGGCGGCTCTACAGCGCTTCCCTTTCCACGCCAGCCCTCAGCTTCTTCCCTCCTTTCAAAGCCAACCCGCGCTCTTTCCACACACGCAAGGGACGCAAACAGAAATAATAATAAAACACGAGCAGCAAAACCCACGAACAACAAAACGCAGCCCCACAACTTACCACCCAAGTCAGTCCCCCGCTGCCGCCGCCGCCGCCGCCTCCTCCTCCTCCTCCTCCAGACTTTGCCATTTTCTGCCCGTCTCTCCTCAGCCGAGGCGAGGGCGCTCAGAGGCGGCCGGGAGGGCCGGCACCGACACCGCGCCTGGGGCCGCTCCGCGCCCGCCCTTCGCGCCTCTCCCGCCCTCACCGGCGCCCCGGCACCGAGGAAGGGCGGCCGAGGG